>PVLC010000136.1:0-232323 GCA_004027655.1 Graphiurus murinus
CCTTCCTTCCTTCCTTCCTTCCTTCCTTCCTCTTTAGAAAAATTCATTTTCTGTTTTTAGAGCCTATTACCAGCAAGCACTTTGGAAATAATGAAAGTCTTGATTCCATTGAGCCGATTGACCTGGGTTTCTTGTCTTCCTTCTTTTCTTGCCCCTTGTACATTTCACAGTTGGCTCATATTGAGAGAAGCAGAGAATGTGTGCATGTTGACAGCTCCTCCAGCTGATTGTAGATCATTCTCCAAAAATGTATGTGGAAGAGAAAAAGCTAAGGGCTAACAGTGATTGCTTCTCTGAGGTAGTAAGCGATCGCCCCTGTTACTCTTCTGCATTGTCATCGGACATTGGAAGCTGGTTGAAAAGTAACAAATAGATGGCATGTGCAGGTTATAGATAAAGTCAGGGACATTAAGTCTTAAAATTTCAAGTCTTAAATTTCTATGGAGAAAAAAATTTCAAGTCTTAAATTTCTATGGAGTATTTTTTTATACTAAAATATGCAATACTTTTAAATAGAAGAAAAGCATATTCTTGTTTATTAAGAATAAAAAGGTAGCTATAGAATTGTGACCAGTGGTCATTGAAAAATGTCTTGATTTTGGGAGCTCCAGCATACAAAATCAAAATCATATTTTTTTTTTTTTTTGCAGTACTGGGGATTGAACTCAGGGGCATTCTACCTCCGAGCTATACCCCCAGCCCTATTTTTTATTCTTTGTTTTGAAACCGGGTCTCGCTATATGTCCACTTTTAAAAATAGTTTCATGAGTGCATTGTAGTTATACATTATAGTAAGATTCAAAGTGATCTGTGCACACACGTCCATATCCCAATATATACATTTTTCTGGAAAAAATTTTTTTTTCAACTTTGAGAAAATACTTACAGCAATGATCTATAAATGCTAAAGGTAAGAGTTTGGACATGTCCTGAGTAATTTTAATTAAATATCCTTAACATTTTTATATAACAGGGTTTTATGATTTGGTGTGTGATGTACGAGACATGATGTGTGGGACGTCTGCAGGGCAGGGTGGATTTAAAATGGGTTCTTGGGTACCATGGCTAATACTTTGCTGTACTAGCCATGACAACTTTAATTACCTTTAGTAGATGTCGACCTGGCCATACATAGGTAGGCCACTCGACTCCCAAGAAGGACATTCAGGTGGACTGATAGTTATTTTGAGTGAAAGCTAGGCATTAAAAATATTGTATTTTTGGTTTATGCTTAATGTGTTTCAGATAGGGAAGGAACATGTTGGTCTCAAGGCTGTGACTGAGATCCTCCAGGATATTCAGTATAAGGTAAGTGGTTATTTAAAAAAAAAACAGAAACCCTGGCTCTTTAAGAGTTCCCTGAGGACACCTCCAGGCTCAATAATTCTCTAGAGGAACCAACAGGACTCAGAAATGCTGCTTTATTTGTGGTTTATGACAGTGCAAGGTCACAGTTAAAAAATCAGCAAAGGGAAAAGGCACATGGGGCTGAGGGCTAGGTGAGACCAGAAGCAAGCTTGTGGGTGTCCCCTTCCAGGGAGGTCTCATGGGGATGCCCCTAATTCTCCCAACAAATGTGTCACAATGCACATGAAGTGTTGCCAGCCAGGGAAGCTCATCTGAGCCTTGGCATATAGGGATTTTATCAGGGTTTGGTCATGAAAACCCCAAGTGCCTGCCCAACTGCCCAAGCCCCTCCCCCACACATCAGCAAGGCCAGGCATTGTAAATCATCTTGTCAGGATGAACCTGTCTGGTCAGACAGGTGCAGCATGTCCCAAGGCCCCAGGCATCCAACATCAGGAGTTCATGGTAAATACAGGAGGGCCCAAGGCCTGGGGCATGGAAAATACTCTTAAGGGGTAGAGTATTCCCAGGGCTCAGGGTTTTTTTTTTTTTCCCCCAGGAGCCAGCTGAGGGCTAATCCTAAAGACAGGCCTTTATTTAGGATGTTCAGGAAACATGCAATCTGAGTTAACACTTTCTGATCAATCATTGTAGGAAATCTGTATAAAAGAAACCAATACAATTTTGGGAGTCAGACTTCAAAGTAGTTATATAAAATAATCATAGTCATAATACTAAAAAAGTATGCATAATCCATAGGATGATTTCCCAAAGAGGGTGATTGAGATCATATGATCCTTTAGTGACTGGGCATAGCATTGTTGAGAAGCCATGCTCTGTTATGAACAGGACCAGATTGTGGCCCACACTGAGTGTAATCTGAGCAGCCTTGGACAGGGGAGTAGTTTAGTCCTGTATGGCTACTGGAGATACAGAGCAGAGCCCGACTAAATGGGATCCAAAGACTTAAAGCCAGTTCTGAGATCAGTCTGGAGATGAAGTCTGATTAGCTCTACACTGGCATAGGGAAGGAACATCAAGGCTGTGACTGAGTCCTCCAGGATATTCAGTGTAAGCTAAGTCATTATGTAAAAGAAAATAAAATAAGAGGTCCCGAGAGCACTTCTGGGTATCTTGAACCAGGGAGAATCTCTACTGAAGATCTCCTGAGTGGGTTCAGAATAAACCCAGCTACTGAGGGAAGCCCAGAGTAGTCAAAAGAAAGTGACATCAAGGGGGAGAGGACACAGTTTGAACTAACATTTGTCAGTAGAAATGGGCTGAGAAAATTTCCCTCATTTCATTAGCTAATAGGAAATCAGTCATTCCGTAATGACTGATCATATAGGAGGCTACGGAGAGGCAAATGGGCTGGGTTCCTTAATGTGTAAAACAGTCCCAGCCAGGAAGAAAGTGATTTCCTGCAGTTTCCCTATTTCATCTATATTAATAGAGCAATCCTATAAGAAAAATATGACATTAACAAGTGTGTCTGCCTCTAAGGCCTTAGCCATTTAAGGACATGATTTAAAATACCGATCATAGGTGTGAAGTGTTGGATAAAGGCACAGATATTCCCCCTTGAAATTTAAATCTTGCTTTGAAAAAAGTTGATTGGAATAGAACATTCATAGCTAAGTTTCAGATCTACCTTTCTGAATGGGAAGAACACTTATAATAGTTTCTAGAGCTAAATTACCAAATCCACATGGGACAAAAATCACAAATTGAGAGCCAGGCTGCAGTGCCAAAGAGGTTAGGAACCAAGATCTAAACAGGTGAGAAGAAAGTCATTTCAAAAGAATGCCCCAAGCCAAGTGTTTGGGTGTTTTATACCAAGCATCCAGCCTATGCCTTGAATGTGAATGTGCCGGAAGTAGAAAACATAGTTGATGTGGGACAGATGGAAACTAATTGTAAATTTCACACATGGAATGATAGGGGAAACTGAGCCACAATGGCAGAAAAAATAGCTATCGGCTCAGAGTAGAAGTATCTTGTTGAAAGCAATCAGTCATGCTCTAAGAAGAAGACAGAGTGATACACCCACAAATCTAGGGGACTGTCAACATTCTCATTGCTGTGACCCAAAATACCTGATGACCACAACTTAGAGGAAGGAGGATTTATTTGATCACAGTTCTGGAGATTTCAGGGGTTTAGTCCATGTTAGGTCAGGTGGAGAGTCTGTGAAGCTCAGGGTGTGGTGTGGGAGCAGAGAGAGGGAGAGCTGTGACCCAAAATATTTGGTGACCGCAACTTAGAGGAAGGAGGATTTATTTGATCACAGTTCTGGAGATTTCAGGGGTTTAGTCCATGTTAGGTCAGGTGGAGAGTCTGTGGAGCTCAGGGTGTGGTGTGGGAGCAGAGAGACAAACCAACATGGCTGCCTTTTCTTCAGGAGGTCTGGGGGGCATTCTAAATCCAAACCATAACAGGGACCCAATGAGGCCATTCAAAAGACTTCAATCTAGATTTTTATCCCTAGTAACATTTTTATTAAGAAATTTAGAAACTTTGCATTAGCATGGAGTACATTTTTTTTTTCTTTTTCAGGGGAAGTCCAAAACAATACCTTGCTTTAATCCTAATACTTTATTACCAGGTAAGCACTTAACTGAATGCATAAAATGAATTTGAACTATGGATGTAACCTTGCCGTTTTCCTCAGAATATGTATAACTGTATGTTATTAATTAATACTTTTTTTTTGCAGTTTGTATTTTTTGTAGTAGGTACCAATTTCAGGTTACTCTAAATGCAGAAGTAAACATTTTGAAACAATAAAAAATACTTTGGTACTAGTTCTACTAATCCATAAAGAACTTTCTTAGGATTTGTGGTTTATAAAAACTTTTACCTTTTGTGCAAAGTACCTGCATAATAAAATACCCTTGACGTACTTCTAAGATTAGTTAGTGAAGGACCTATTAATTTCTAGAGTAAGATAAACTGTATATCTAATTTTATAAAGTTACTTCATTGTAGTAATACTATTATTTAAATACTATTCTAATTGTGTTTATGCACAGGTAATAATTGTGCATAAAATGCTCAAAATATAACCTGTAGTTGAAGGTGGTTTTATGTAAAATTTTGGTCTTCACATTTCTCTGCCTAAATTATGTTCTGTTTTGTAGTGTTTCTAACAAAACCAAATAGGTTGTTGTGTTGTACCCTCTACGTTCTACATTTATTGTTCTAAAACAAACCAATTTCTATAAAATTTAAACATTTACTTATTTTATCTTGAATTCTAATGCAGAGCTAATGGATTTAATAAGAGTGATTTATTTCCTCTTAACATATTATGACTTTACTATTTTTCTGTTGAGGAAGGAATATAGAGGTGGTTAGACCCAAATGGTCAGAAACACAGGCCATGAAGCTTTACCGCATGGGTTCAGGTCCTAGTCCTGCCAGTTATTAGCTCAGTGGCTTTGGGCAAATTCCTAACCTTCTGTGATCCAGTTTCCCCATCTGAAAAATGAGGCTAAGAAAGGCATCTATCTCACTGGTTTGTTGTGAAAGCTAAGCGAGTTGATGTATAATGCTCACAATAGTACTTGGCATATAGTTCAATAAATATTAGGTATAAATCAATCAGGTAATTCCTCTAATAGAAAATAGAAAATGAAAAATGGATATATTTTTCCTAAATTAAACTTTATAGATGTGATAGAAATTAATGTAAACAGAAAAAAAGATTCATCATGTTTTTCATCAGTTATGTTCTCTCTGATGTGTTCAAGAATATATATATATGGTGCACACTTGTAATCCCAGTACTTGAGAGGCTGAGACAGGAGGATCACAGATCTAAGGCCAGCCTCAGCAACTTAGTGAGGCCCTATTTCAAACTAAAGAGTAAAATAGGGCTGAGGAGTGGTGGCGCACGCTTGTAATCCCAGCATTCGGGAGGCTGAAACCGGAGGATCCGGGTTCGCGGCCAGCCTCAGCTACCTAGTGAGGCACTCTGCAACTTAGTGAGATCCGGTTTCAAAATAAAGAATAAAAAATAGGGGCTGGGGGTATAGCTCGGAGGTAGAATGCCCCTGAGTTCAATCCCCAGTACCGCAAAAAAAAAAAAAAAAAAAAAAAAAAAAAAAAAAAAAAAAAAAAAAAAAAAAAAAAAAAAAAAAGGACTGAGGATACAGCACAGAGGTAGAATGTCCCTGAGTTCTACCCCCCATTAAATAAATGAAAATAAATAAAAAATAAAAGGGAAAATATATGTGATGCTATTAAAATGTCCTTCAGAGAAGCATCATTGGGGCATTTTGAAAATTGTTGTTGGCATCTTCCAGATTACTGTTAATTAACTGCCCTTTTCCTGCCATGCCCTGTGGTCTCACAGACCCTCTGCTGCGGGATTACTGGGTGTACGAAGGCTCTCTCACTATCCCGCCTTGCAGTGAAGGTGTTACCTGGATATTATTCCGATACCCTTTAACTATATCCCAGCTACAGGTGAGTATGCTCTTTTAAATCTTTCTGAGTGAAGCTCTGCCTTAAAGGTTACGTATTGTTTCTGTAAAAGGAAAATGTCTGTTTTATGTTTGAGCTCCTTTTAGATCAGTCATACCTTTTCAGATCAAAGTTAAATGCCTCGAGCTAGTGAAAGCAATGGAAAGGTCAAGGATGAACAGAACCCAGCACTCACTCATGATCTGTATTTTAAAAGTTAGTTTTTACAGAGTAAATAGAAGTCACGGACAGAGCCCCACTTCTGATTACTCTGGGTATTTATGAGGGTGTCCCACGTGTAGAGAGGAGAGGGGTCTGGAAGTAAAGTGAGAATGCTAATTACTTCTCCAGGTCACACCTGGGCTTCACAGCAGTCCTTGTGTGCCAGAGCAGTGTGTATGTGGAGGAGCCAGGGAACTAGAAAAATGCCCTAGAAAGTTCTGCATTATTCTCTGGCTTTACTCTTGGTCACCCATTAGGTGCTCTAAGTGCTAATGCAAGCTGGTGCGGTGGTGCACACTTGCAATCCTGGCTGTTTGGGAAGCTGAGGTGGGAGGATCACTTGAGCCCAGAAGTTTGAGACGAGCCTGGGCAACATAGCAGGATGCTGTTCTTTTTTTAATTATTTTTATTTTTTTAACATAAAATTGGTGCATTGTAAACATACATCTTTGTTAGGTACAAGCTGATAAAGGCATATATGCACACATTTCTCACTTAATCCCTTCCCCAATTCCCGCCCCACTCCCTCTCCATCCTTCCTTCTCAAGTTCAGTTTAGTGATTGACCTTGATATATTTGTGAAAGTACATCGTGTGCACCTGTGCCCCCCCTCCCCCTCGTCCAGTCCATCCCCTTCAGTTAACTTCTTTGCTTATCGAGTGTCTCTCCTTTTTCATCTGGAGACCCTCTTATACCCCATCTTCTCCCTAGCATCCTCATATTAGAGAGAACATAGGCTTTTTTACTCTTTGTGACTGGCTAATCTCACTTAACATAATGTTTTCCAGTTGCCTCCATTTCCCAGCAAATGACATGATTTTGTTCTTCTTTATGGCTGAGTAAAATTCCATTGTGTACATATCCCATAGTTTTGTAATCCATTCATCTGTCAATGGACATCTTGGCTGCTTCCATAGTTCAACAATTGTGAATTGTGCTGCTATAAACATAGATACACATGTGTCGGTCTGATAGTTTGGTTTCCATTCTTTTGGGTAGATACCCAGAAGTGGTATTGCTGGGTCATATGGTAGGTTCATTCCCATTCATCTGAGGATCCTCCATACTGTTTTCCAAAGTGGTTGCACTAATTTGCAATCCCAACCACAATGTATTAGGGTTCCCACTTCTCCACACCCTTGCCAGCATTTGTTGTTGTTTGTGTTCTTGATGATTGCCATTCTGATTTGAGTTAGGTGAAATCTCAGAGTAGTTTTGATTTGCATCTCTCTGATTGCTAATGATGTTGAACATTTCCTCATACATTTATTGGCCATTTGTATTTCTTTTTTTGTGAAGTGTCTATTTAGATCCTTTGCCCATTTTTTGATTGAGTTGTTTGCTTTCTTAGCTGTGAGTTTTTTGAGTTCTCTGTATATCCTTGATATTAGACCTCTATCAGAAGAGTAGCTAGAGCCGGGCGTGGTGGCGCATGCTTGTAATCCCAGCATTCGGGAGGCTGAGACCAGAGGATCCGGGTTCACGGCCAGCCTCAGCTACCTAGTGAGGCACTCCGCAATTTAGTGAGACTCAGTTTCAAAATAAAGAATAAAAAATAGGGCTGGGGGTATAGCTTGGAGGTAGAATGCCCCTGAGTTCAATCCCCAGTACCGCAAAAAAAAAAAAAAAAAAAAAAAAAGAAGAGTAGCCGGCAAAAATTTTCTCCCACTCTGTGGGTTCTCTGTTGAGGTTCATGATAGCTTCCTTTGCTGCAGAGAAGCTCTTCAGTTTAATGCAATCCCATGTATTGATCTTCCTTTGAGTTGCTTGTGCTTTTGGGGTCTTGTTGAGAAAGTTTTACCTGTACCTATGTGTTAAAGTGTTGGTCCTGTGCCGTCTTCAAGAAGCTGCAAGGTCTCTGGACTGACTTCCAGGTCTTTGATCCACCTTGAGTTAACTCTTGTGCAGGGTGAGAAAGTGGGGTTTATTTCCAGTTTCCTGCTTATGGTTAACTAGTTTTACCAACACCATTTGTTAAAGAGGCTATCTTTTTTCCAGTGTATATTTTTGGCTCCTTTGTCAAAAACCAGTTGACTGTAAACCTGTGGGTCTGTTTCTGAGTCTTGTATTCTGCTCCATTGGTCTATGTGTCTGTTTTTGTGCCAATACCAAGCTGTTTTTATTACTGTGGCTTTGTAGTAGAGTTTGAAGTCAGGTATTGTGATACCTCCTGCATGGTTCTTGTTGCTAAGAACTACTTTGGCTATCCTGGGCCTTTTGTTGTTCCAGATGAATTTAAGGACTGACTTTTCTATGTCTGTGAGGAGTGACTTTAATGGGTAATTTAATGGGTATTGCATTGAATCTGTAGATCAGTTTTGGGAGGATGGCCATTTTGATATTTATTCTGCCTATTCAAGAGCATGGAAGATATTTCCATCTTCTAAGGTCTTCATTGATTTCTTTTTTCAACTTTTTATAGTTTTCCTTATAGAATTCAGCAAAGTTTCTGGATACAAAATCAATCTTAAAAAATCAGAAGCTTTTCTGTATGCCAACCATAAATCCACTGAAAAAGAAATCCAGAAAACAATTCCACCTGCAATAGCACCCCGAAAATGAAATATTTAGGGATAAACCTAACCAAAGAGGTAAAA
This sequence comes from Graphiurus murinus, assembly GCA_004027655.1. NCBI lineage: Eukaryota > Metazoa > Chordata > Mammalia > Rodentia > Gliridae > Graphiurus > Graphiurus murinus. The sequence goes on from PVLC010000136.1 coordinate 8,634, forward strand.
GACCTCTATAAGGAAGCTGTTCTAAAAATAAACAACCCAAACCAGATAAGCATGGACGTGGTAGCACCCGAGTGAATTGCTTCTGGGATGGTGTCTGGTAGAACATGAGGCAGCATTGCTGTAACTAATTTAAACAATGACTTTGAAGGACCTGGAGATGTAGCTTAGTGGTAGGGCAATCACCGAGCTTGTGCAAGGTCCTGGGTTTGATCATGAGAAACACACACACTCTCACACACACACATACACACACACACGCGCACACACATGAAAAGAATAAACAGTGATCTTGATATTATGAAAGAGGTGCTTTAAGTGTTCTTCAGGGATCCATCTAATGGACATGTTCTAGAAAGCTCTCTATTTTTCCTTTATGATCAACCTCAAAAGGTTTGGTCAATACTCAGAACAAACCAAGCTTGCTTGCTTGCTTTCTTTTTCTCTTCCTTTCTTCTTTTCTTCCCCTCTCTTTCTTTCTTTCTGTTCGGAACCCCCAAGTTTTATTTAGTAATGTCTTAAAATTTTCTTTATATCTCCCATTACTTCTGGAAGGGAAGAAGCTCAAGCCTTTTTTGTTTGTTCTTAAATCTTTATAATCCTTCTTTCAACCTAGTGTGGTGGTACATGCTTATAATCTCAGTAGTTGGGAGGCTGAGACAGGAGGATTGCAGGTTCCTGGCCAACCTCAGCAACTTAGAATCTGGTTAAAAAATAAAAAACAAAATAGGGCTAGGGGTGTAGCTTGGAGGTATAAGGCCCCTGGGTTCAATCCCTTGTACCCCCCCCACACAAAAATAAAACCCTTCTTTCAACATTTAACATAACCTCTTTATTTTTGCTTTTCTAGGGCTTACTTTTTAAAGTTATCCATTCAGCCTTTCCTCTCCTTATCTTTCATTATTTTATGAGCTTTTATTGCTTTTGCACCTTCATATTTTCTATATGATAAAGCATCACTCCTTTATTCATTCGTTTATTTATTTGTTCTTTTAATAAACTATTCCTGAGTGTCAATTGGGTACAGAGGATGCAATGATTAAAACAGTCTTTATTTTCAAAAATTTTGTTATTGGGTTGGAGAAAAAGATGATTATACAGATAGTTATAATTATGATAAATCAGGTGTTCCAGGAACACATAGAAGGAGCCCCCCTCACACTGGGAGGTTTAGGGAATGATTTCTGAAAAATATTAGTAGTCTGGTGAAGGAGAGTGAAGTTAGAGATTTGTGTCTAATATTAAGCATAGAGTCTTGCACTAATGCTGTCTAGAGTTGATATTTAATGGCAAGGATAGTACCTGCTATAACAGGTAAACCTCAAAATTCAGTGACTTCCAGTAGAAATTTATTTCACACTGACATAACATCCAGTGTATGTGTTTCTGATTCACAGCAAAGGCTTTTCTCTGCAGTCATTCAGGGATCTAGGTTGACAGAAGCTCGTCTGTCTTCAGTGTCTTTCCTCTAAGGTTGCCTTTGGGAGGGAAATTTAGCAAGCGGGAAGGGGAAGAAGAGTGTGAAGGATCTCAAAAGGGAATTTTCAAGGGCCAGTCCTCGAAATGGCAGATCCCATTCATGCTTCTTTTCTATTGGCTACAACTAGTCTTGTGACCATACCTACCTTCATGGAAGGCTGGAAATCCATTTTAACTTCATGTTCAAGAAGAAGAGGAATGAATTCAATGACAAATTCTGCTAGTAATTGCTGCCACCATAGCTTGTATTGTGAGTTTGTTAGTGGATGCGGCCATCAGGGGAAAAGCTTCTCTGAAGTTACCAAGGTGAGCAGGCAGAGTATCTCTGGGGAGTGCCTGTGACTCGTGTGAAGGACCTGACACATGAGATGAGGCTGGGGAAGGAAGAGAGCCGGGGCCTGACTTTTGTCATCAGGCCTGCTGCTGTGTGGAGCAAGGTGGACTTTATCCTGAAGGTGGCAATGAATCACTGGAATGTTGTAAAGAGGCGAGAGACATAACCAAGCTTCAATCTGAGAGGCGTCTTTGTAACTGCAGTATGAAGATGTGGGTCTGAGTTAAGGCTCTGGAAGTGAAATGAAGGGATGAGAATGATTTTAGAGGTAATAAGGAAGTTAGAGTCAGACCTTTGTGGCTGATGACACAGGAGGGCTTCAGGGGAGGAGAGACCCCCATGTTATTTCCTTGATGTGGCTTGGGTGGCTGGTGACCATGGAGTGTCACTCCTCACAATCACAGGGGTTCAAAGAGGAGGAGTAGGCTTAATGGAGAAGATTGTGGAGCCCATGGGTGTGGACATCCAAGAAAGAGTGTATTTATAGGTGGCAAGCGAAGCCATGAATGTAGATGAGGACACCCAGCGGGGAGAGAAAAGAGGTGATCCTGGGAACTGAGGAATAGCAGCTAACCAGAGGCCTGTGCTGCAGGAGGCATCCCCAGGGAATGGCTTGAGAAGTGGGGAAGTCGGGAGATAGGTGGGATGTCTTGCCACCAAGGCAGAGAAGAGTTTCATGAAGGAAGGAGTAAAGAGCTCAAAGTAGCAGATTCTGCATGCCTTCAGTTCGGGACAGAAAAGGACGAATTGGATTTAGCCATAAGGAGAAGTCTGGACTTGACCATGAGATGGAAGAACTGACTGACTGTAGTGTCATTTGTTCAGCATTACTTTATTGTGGGGTAGTTTTATAAAACTATATCAGATCTTTCAGTGAGAAATAAATTTTTCTCTGTAATCATAACAGACTTCAATTTATTGTCACTCGAGTTTAACCTTGATGAACCCCCCACATTCTTCATTCCCAGAATTCCATGAAGGATTCCTTGCAAGTATGACTTTAGGGATGTTACTGAGCTCTGTTGAGAATGTTAAGTAATGTACTACCTTGTTGGCCCAGGTGTTGTGCTGAGATCCAGAGATAAACCACTGTGTCTTTGGGTCTGTGGCTTCAATGGGAACCTAGCTTTGTATTGTTCCTCTGAGTAAGGCCAGCGACCAAGTCTTACCATCACTCATTGAGTAGTGTGCCTTGATTATTGGGAGATAAACCTTGTCTTCCTTTGAGGGGCATTTAAAACTGGCTTAAACTGTTTAATTCACTCACTTGTGTGCCCTTCTAACTTCTGCCATGTGAGGATATAGCAGGAAGGCCCTCAACACATGCTAGGTGCCCGCTCCTTGGTCTTGGAATTCCCAACCTCCACAACTGTGAGAAAATACATTCTGTTCTTTATAAATTACCTAATAACCTAATTTCAAGTTTGTTTGTTTGTTTTTTTTTAACAAAACAGACTAAGACACCTATAGTTGTAAAACTTGAGTGTGCACCAGCATCCCTTGGAGCTTTTTAGAATATGGGGTGCTGGGTCCACCCCAAGAGGCTGTGGCTCAGGAGGTGTGGAGTAGCAGCCAGCAACTTGCGTTTCTATTGTGAAGATCACACTTTGAGAACTAGTGCTTCATACATCCACATGTGACTCAGTTCAGTGTGCCAAGGGCGGAATGCTGAGATTATGATGGTGATGGGCAGCTCTAGTCCATCTCTACCCTGTGGAAACGCAATGTGAGCCACATATGTAACTTTAAACTTCCTACTAGTCATAATAAGAAAGTCAGAAGAAGCAGGAGACATTAATTCAAATAGTATGTTTAACCCAGGATATCCAAAATACAATCATTTTAACACATAGTCTATAAAAAGTCACTGATGAAACCCTTTACATCTTCATTTTCATACTAAGCCTTTGTCCCTCAGTATATGTTCCACACTTCCAACACATCTCAGTTTGGACTGAGTTTCAGATGCTCAGTAGCCACGTGGAGCTGATGACTCTGGTAGTGGAGAGTGCCACACCAGGATTTTCCCTTCTGGGAGACTCTTTCTTCCCATTCTTAATGTGTGTTTTCTCTCGGTGCATATGGAATATTTTGTATGTGTTTTCTGAGTGTCTTCCATGATAGGAGCGCTTTCCCAGTGGTGATAAGCTCTGCTGTTTGTAACTTGGGAATGAGGTTCAGTCTGTGGGCTTGTAGCTACCATCTGAAGTGACCAGGGAAGAGAGCAGGCGAGGCCAGGGCTCCTTCCGGCTGGTGAGTGGAAGAAGAAGAAAGTGGACATCAGTGTTACTTGAGAGAGGAAGTTCTCTTCCCTGAGCTCTTCCTGAAGAAAAAGCAAAAAGATCAAAATAAGCAGTTGGTAACAGAGAGTTCGTTTATAATGGGAGGTGAGTATGAAGGAGGGAGCAATGAGTTTAGACAGAAATTTTTATAAGGGGGTAGAAGAAAATGAAACAATCGAAAGTGGTGAGTCGTTTCTGTATATCTAGATCTAAATCTGTATTTCAAACTATATATACAAATATATGGACTGTTTAAGCACAGTTTGGATTTGATTCTTTTGTTTGGTTAATACCATGTCTTAGTACATTTCGTGCTGTGATAATAGCACTATGCTAGTCAGGCTTTTTTTTTTTTTTTTTTTTTACTATAACAAGTACCCAAGGTAAATCAACTTAATAAGAGAAAAGGTTTATTTTGGCTCATGGTTTTGGAGGTTTCAGTCCATGACCAATTATTTTGTTCCATTGTTCTAGGCCTTTGGCAAGGTCGCACATCATGGAGGGGAGCATGAGGTAGAGCAAACTCAACTGTTCACTTCAGGCTGGGATGGGAAAGGAGAGAGAGGAAGAAGCTGGTAGAGACCGGTATCCCACAATCCCATTTGAGAGCACCCCCCATTGACATAAAACCTTGTACTAGGCGTACCTCTTTAAGGTTCCACCACCTTCTAATAGCCCTGAGCTGTAGACGCAGCCCTTAACAAATGGGCCCTTTCTAGATCCAAATTATAGCAATCACAGTCCGGTAATTTATAATGAATTTATCTAGTTTGCCATTCTGGAGGCTGGGAAGACCAAGAGCATGGCACCTGTACCTGGCAGGGATCTTTGGACTGCACTTTCCCACGGTGGAAAGCAGAAGGGCAAGAGAGGAAGAGAGGGCTGAACTCACTGTTATAACAAACTCACTCTCACGGTAACGAACACATTCCCACAGTAACAACATTAACCCATTCATGAAGGCACAGCCCTCAGGCCCTGATCACCTCTCATTGGGCCCTGTCTCCTAACCCTGTGGCACTAGGACTATTTTCCAACACATAGGCCTTGGGGGGACACATTCAAACCATAGCACACATAATATAAGAATTATATTATTCTAACTCATTTGTTGTCATTGATAATAAGAGAAAATGGGAGCACTGTCCTTTAAAAAGTTTATTGAGTTATGAATGGCATCTACAAGCTATACATACTAGGCATAAATGTGTGTACCAATACGTACATTTTATGAATTTGAGGATAAGTATCCATTTGTGAAACCATTGCTACTATCAGGGCCATAAAGTGTAATGTCTCCAAAAGTTTCTTCCCATACTCTTTGTTATTATTACTATTATTATTGTTGTTGTTGTTTGCTATTACGTGCTTTTGGTAAGAACACTTGACATAAAATCTTTCCCCTTAGCATTGTATTTAAATACAGTGCAGTATTGTTAACTAGAGGTATATGCTGTATAGTATATCTCCACCACTTACTTATCTTGCAGAACTAAAACTCCCCATCCCCCCTCCACATCCTCTAGCAATTGCCATTTTACTCTCTGCTTCTATGAGTCTGACTCTTTTATATTCCACATGTAAGTGAGATCATGCAGTATTTGTCTTATTGAGTCTGACTTATTTCCCCTTTTGGGTGTAGAACCAAAGGGACAGAAGTCAGTATCTTAAAGAGAGCTCTACACTCCCATGTTCATTGCAGCCAAGACATGGAAACAGCTAAATGTCCACAGGTGGATAATTGCATAGAAAACATGGACTTTTCTGTATTATATTTCTCTTAAAGTGAGTCACATGAAATATGTCAATCTATTAGAAAATTAACTTCTGTAAGTTAATTTGAACCAGACTGCAAATCCTGGAAATTATCCCTTTGAATGCTCTCATAATGAAAGTAGTTTTCAAACTGAACTTTAGTGAATAACCAGGTTGTGAGTCAGTTTCTTAAATCGATTGAGGTGTGTCTCTGATTCAGAGAACAGTGGCCATTCAACCTAATACTTTCAGAAGACAAGGACTTCTCCCTGAAGTGTTGGACCTCTGTCCATTCTCTTTCACTCTCTCTGCTTCTCTTTCTCTCATTCTCTCTTAAGTTGGTTAAGAATAAATACCATGTTTAAGTAGAGTAGCCTAAAAATGTATGCCATTCCACATTTGGCTGTATGTAATGACGATGGTCTCCGCAGGGCCCTGACATTTGAGTTTGCTGTGGACTTTCATCCTGAGACATTGTTCTCCCATCCCCCACAGCCCCTCTTTTCCTGGCGGGCTGATTCAGTATGCACTTGAAACCATTTGAAGTGACTAAAGGGTTCGAGGGGTGGTTACTTCAGAAAAACTGGCATTTCAGAAAGATGTGTTTTTGCCTCCATCTCTGTTGATGTTTGAAGTTTTCAAAGTGTTGCTGTGATCAGAGAAAGCGTTTCTTGAGGAATAGTTTTCTCGCAAGCATGGTGATTTGAGCCTGACTGTTGCTTCTGTTCTGATTCAGACCATCTTCCACAAGTTGTTTTCAGGAATGTGCTTCAGGCCCATGTTTGGGGCGTGAAGAATGTGTCTTCAGTTCGAAATATGTAAATAGAAAGCTAACCTAGCTTTAAAATAAACTTCAGAGTCAATAAGATGTGGGGTAGTTCTGTAAGTGCATGTAAGCGGTTAGGTTTCTAGTCTGCATTGCTAATCAGTGACCCTGCCCCTGGCTCCTGGATTACGGCAGCAAAATTACTATGGCTACGTATGAAGTGAATGTTAGGAGAAGTGCCTTTATATTTCTCAGTGAATGGTTTGTTATCAGTTGTAACTAAATATTTATCTCAAAATGCTGAAGGTTTGACTTGAAAAGAAATTGCGGGAAAAGAGGGCTTCTATTTATCTAACACTTCCTATGTGCTTGGAATGACACCACGTGATTTTAATGAATATTCTTATATCTATGTCATGCTCCTGAGTATTTTTTACGTCATCCCCGTTGCACACAGGCAGAAACGGAGGCTTAAAGAGGTGGCATTATTTGGTCATTGAGTCACAGGTGGCAGAGACAGGGCAAGTACCACCCTTTGAATGAAAAGCCAGTGTCTTTGCCACCATATTCTGCTTCTTAATATAGCATAGGATTCTCTGGCCAATCAACTTTTTTTCCACTCTCTCTATAATTAGGAAAAACTTTGAGGTGAAATTAAATGATGACAAGAATTCTCATGAAGTCTTAATTCTAGGAATTTTCCAGCTGCTGTAAGCAATAGGTGCGACCCACATTCCCACCTGAAGACCCAAAGAAAGTCTACTGAAAGGCCATTACATAGATTAAACAGCGCATTGCTTATTGGACTGGCTTGCTGTATGGATACAGCACTTAGGCATTTTAAAAACAAACCAAGAGGACAATCTTAGTTGGGTCAGAGTTATCCCACCTTAGGGAAATCAATCAGTATTTGGAGACATGGAAAAATGAAACCACAGAAGCCAGCTTTGCAACCTGGCTTCTATTTTGACAAGCCATTTAACTTTTTTCCTGACTTTGTGTCCCAACACAGATGTGAGTAGAATGAATTAGAATCTTGTGGGATTCAACTTTTTTGGAGTCAGGGAGCCTCATCTTTGGAAAATGCACACATACAATTTTGCTTATCATTTAGGGGTTCATGGTGCCCTTAAAGTCTAGACTTTTTAGAACCCCCAAATTAGCTGATCGCTTGCATTATTTTCTCTTTATGAAGGGCAGAATTCTTTGGCTATGTCATTTTAAGAACCTTTGGAGATGTAATCTTTTGATATGTGGATGATGAACTGTTGGCGGATTGATGCTGTTCAAATGACATTTGTTAAATAACCTGGAATGTATGCAGGATATAGGATATACTGATTTGACAGGATTTCTAAAGAGGTGGCTGTGGAGCTAGGAAGAGAACAGTGAACTTATAATTGTCAGACTTCTGTCACTAGCTCATTAGAAGATTTTCTCTAGCTTCAGTTTCCCCCTTCTGTGTAAAGAATGAAGAATAGATGTTTCTTGTGACAATATAGCTTTTTAATGAAATAACAGGTGATGATCTCATTTTTGCTTTTACTTAAGTACTTCTCAGAGTCATATGTGGGCAGGCTGTGGGTTGTCGAGAGTTTCAGACTCAGCAAATCAGAGAGACTGTAGTGCAGCTCAAGTGGCAGGTCCCTCTGGAATCTGGGAACCTCTCACATATAACAGGGAAACCACAGGGCCTGAAGAGGCAGTGAGAAAGGGAGATGAACTTGAAAATAGTTATTGCTAAGAGAGGAAGTTATGCTTAAACTTTTGGAAGATCAGAAGTCTTCTTTGGACCTATTTCTCCAAACGGTTAGATAAGAAGAGAAGAAAGTCTTCTGACAAAGGAACCCTTTACTTAAGAAGTCTAACATCTAATCAGTATTGACATACAGTAGCATCAGAGTATGTTAATTAGAAATATCTTGGGGAGCATTCAAGAACACACATTCTTTTGCTCCTCTTTCTGTTTGTGTTATAGACAGGCACAAAAGTTTTACATGAGACATGTATCATTTTTGCATTAATGAGTACAGTGGGCTTTTATAGCTATTGAAGTCATCTAGATACCTTGAGTTCTGATTCTGTTGTCTTCTCTACAAGGCCCTACTCAAAGGTCTTTTTCAGGTCTTGAAAAATTAAGTCTGAAGTTTAATTTTCTCTTTTATGTTATTGTAATGTATGCATACTTTAAATAATTTGTGAAACCCCCAATCTTGTTCATATCTGGAAAATGACTAATCTACTTTGCTCTGCTTTTATTTTCAGATAGAAGAGTTTCGAAGGCTGAGGACACATGTTAAGGGAGCAGAACTTGTGGAAGGCTGTGATGGGATCTTGGGAGACAACTTTCGACCCACTCAGCCACTTAGTGACAGAGTCATAAGAGCTGCATTTCAGTAGCAAAGAGAGCAAGACTAGCCCATCTCCATCAGGGTATGTGCAGACTAAGTAAGGAAGATGGGTGTCCCAAAGTCACTCTGATGGTCAACACGCTAACTTAGCAATAAAACAAGTGCACTTCATTTGGACAATGTAGGACCCATTCTTACCCCCATTGATGACAAATCAGTGTTGAAAAAAAATATCTGTGATTCTCATGTTTTCTCACCAGAGCAACTCTTAATCCCAAGTTTTGCTTTACATATTGGCTTTCACAAGCAAAGGCATATGAGGCAGCAAAAAAGGCTGTGCAGTGACCTCTTTAGTAATTTGCTCTGTTGCCCCTGAAGCTGCTGCAGTCACTCCCCCATAACCAAGGAGCACAAAGGAAGGGCCAGAAGAACGGATAAACTTCTGTTTGGATTCTCTTGCCTAATGCACATCTGATCATCTTGTTTTTTTGGGATATGTAGGGCAAATATGGCATGAATTGAAATACTTGTCCTGTGAAAATGCTTTTTATTTTATAGGTCAAGAAGCATGTATTGATTATCTGAATAGGACAGATTATTATTTTATTGACGGAATCTTTGTACTTTAGCATTGAATTCTCTATGTATATATATATGTCTTTCCCTAAGGAAGTAACAAATAAAAAAATCACAAACTTGGAAAAGATAGAGTACACAAACAAAGATGACTGTGTACTGGAACATTCCTTTACTTCGTAAGTTGCCTAAGTGTGCGGGGGGGGGAGGGGGGCAGGGTGCCACAAGCCACCGCTTCCCACAGGGGAAGCTTCTGCTGGGGTGGTGCCTGGGCAAATAGGACAGTGCTTTGACCGTCTGCTGGGCGATGAGAGTATGCACTCATCTCCACATGAGAGTTACTGTGGACTGAGGAGCCTCAGAGGGGTAGAAATCTCTGACCTCAACGCTCATGAGCTGGAGAACATTGTGACCATTTTGCCTGTGTGTTTCCCAATCTATTTCTCTTGCTCCTTATTATTACTGTACAATGCTCCAGTCACACTCTATCACCGTGTGTACGCGTGCACCTCATGCTTCTCAGCCTTCCTTCTGCCTGTTGAAATCCCAGCCAACCTAAAGCCCTGCGCAAAACTCCTCTCACCATGGATCTCTACTTTTCTGTTAAATTATACCTCTTGTTTTATATTTTTTCTTCCCTTTAGTTCTTCATGTGTTTTCTACTTTTATACCACATTTTAAGCTAAAGGGTTGAAATGTGTTTATTCTACTATGAATTCATCAGGACACATCACATGTTGTCCTTGCCTAACCTTTGGCAAATTAGAAGTTTCTAGAAGTTCTGTAGAACTGTGCATGTTGTCTCTCAGCTAGCCTGATTCTGAGCTTTCATTTTCACCTTCTGAGTTAGCCCATGCAATTCATCTCCTCCTTCTAATTTTGGAGAGGAGGGTCAGGCAAATTCACCTTGGTAGGAATGAGAAGAAATTTTCAGTAATTCATATGTGGTAACAAGGGAGAAAATCTAAGAGTGTTTTAGGCTAATCCTTATAGTGGATGATATTCAATCAAACGTCATTTTTGAACATCTACCATATGACTGAGTTCTGGGTATTCAGAGCTTAGAAAGACAGACATGGTCTCTGTCTTCATAGTGTCTAGGATCTGAAGCAGAAAGCCTGGCAGTTGAAACTTAAGCACTCAGAAACATCCAGTTGTAAACTGTAATAAATTCTGTGAATGGAAGAACAAAGTGATGGGGAAGGAGCTTTTGGATAGAAGGAATATCTTTTTGCAGAGGTACTGAGGGGTCCTCTGTGGATGAGAAGTAAGAATTTGATGCACTCAGGTGCCTGAAAGAAAGCTGGAGAGTTTGGGTGCAGAAATTGAAAGAAGTAGGCAAAGCCCAGATCTGAGGTCTCCTCATCCACCACTATCCATGCATTGTGAACCTGTAAAGACAACTCAAGGGAGGGACCTGATCCCATTTTTGCCATAGACTGTCCTGTCTGAAGGAAGAATGGGTTGTATTACAATGGGCTAGGGCAGGTATGGCAAGATATTTTTGAAATCTCTTTGATAGCCATGGTGCTAGACATGGTAGTTCAGGCCCCAGAATAGGCTGAGCAGTGGACATGAAGAGGTTAATGGATAGGAAATAGAAATACCAGGTGGTATCTAGTGGTGCATTGGGAGGGGGTAGAGTGAGATGGAAATGCCAACGATAACTGCTGAGGTTTGGGACTCAGGAAAGTATGTAGAGAGGGCTGCTGAGTGACAGTGGGAAAGGTGGGGACAGGCCCTGTTGGGGATGGAAAGGTACAGAGATGGGTCAGAGTACAGTGAGAGATGCCCGTCTACCTCAACGGTGAACTTGTGGGCAAGGGCGTTGGAATTTCCAGAGCAGAATTCTGAAAAGTGGTCCTGACTGAAATATGGATGTACTTAGCATAGATGATCAATGTATATTTGTGTATATAACATTCTAATGAATCTGGTGAGATCATCTCATTCAATGTTTATAAAATCTTACTTGAGGCTTTACAGGGGAATTAACCAAGACACCATAGTCCAAAAGAATGCAGTTCTGGAGCAGCAAAGCTGGATGGAAACCTGTGTCTCTTGGCTTGATCGCAGAGCCTCATCTCTCAGCCACGGTGTGGGCGGAGGTCACCGCCCTGGTGGTCGAGAGGCGAAACAACGAAGGACATGTGGGCAGGCTGGAGACACTCCGTGGCTATAGGCAATCATTCAGTTAAGGGCTGCAGCCGGAGAGGGTGTGGCATGGGGGGAAGCCTCCGGATTTCATTTTATATATTTTTTGAAACAAAAGAAATACTAGAACTTGAGCATGTACATGGAGAAAGGCTGTTTCTTGGAGAAGGAAATCCTAGTGGTGAAGTCTCTGAAGACTTGAATGAGATGCCCAGCAAATATGAAGACTGGGGTTTTAAAAATTTTTTTTGTTCTTTTCTTCTCTGTGCTGGAACTGGAAGGGAGAGGAAGAGGTGGTTTGTAGATTGAGTTGTTCAGGACCTGCTTTCATTTTTTAATGAGGAATGGGATAGTAGCCAGGAGGGGCAAGTGATAGGGATGGGAGCTGAGTTGAAAGGGCCCAGTAAGAAGACAGCAGGGAGGTGTGAGGCTTGGTGAACTTGTGAATTTTCCATTCTAGGGTTAGTATCTTTATGTGAATATCATTAACTGTAAATGACAGTTAGTACCTTGAATGTTTGATCCATATCTCATCTTAAACCAGAGTTACCTCTCTCTAAATAAACATCACTATTCATATTCTCTCTCTCTCTCTCTCTCTCTCCCTCTCTCCCTCTCTCTCTCTCTCTCCCTCTCTTTCTCTCTCTCTCTCTCTGTCTGTCACACACACACACATATACACTTAGGAGATTATACATATTTCAGATACTTCATTATAGGAAGGAATTAATGTGTGCTTTTTCAAAGTTTTAAATTTTATCTTTTTCTCTTTCTCTCACACACATACAGATACCACAGAAAGACAGAAATGTTATTTATGAGATTATGTGTATTTCAGATATTTTATTATATGAGAGAATAATGTGTATTTTTTCAAAGCTTTAAATTAATTGCAATTCATGTGTTTTTAAAAGGAGCATGGATTTGTGTTCTTATCTTAGTGGCTGAGATTACTTAAAGGAGGTAATTTTCCCCCCCAAATTTCTAAGAATGGTGCAGGAATTCTCTCTGTGGTGAATCCAATTCTCCTTTCATCCTTTTATGAATACACTTTTCATCCTTTTATCTTGAAATGTGTAATACAAATCTAGTCATAGTTCTACATAGAAATTATATTGGGAAATCACACTTATGCCTGTGTGCTTTTTATTTGATATTTAATAATGCCCTAAGGCAGGTAATTCAAATTTTTATTAAAGTGAAATGATTTGACAGTCAGACTTTGAATTTAATGCATGAATGTTTCATTTAAGCTCTTGGAACTAAAAAGGGGAAAAATTTTTCCATGGTAGTTAGTTGTTCTCTAAAACAATGTTTGAAGTAATTCAGATTATTTTTAGCTGTGTTTTACTGGAGTAACTTTAGTTTTTGGACATAAAATAATGGGTTATTTTTCCTTTTATTTCTTTTTTGCATGACATGTCTGGGCATCTGGAGAGCTTTGATAACTGAGATTTAGGATTCTTATGAATAATCTGAGACTTTTTATATTGCCATTTAAGAAGTATGAATGATGGTTTTGTACTCATTTAAAGAATTAGAATGTAACTCATTGGGGTTCTGGGAGTTCTTTCAGTCAGCAGTGATAATAATTCTGGTTTAGAGGAACTAACTGCTATCAAATGATCTTTTATTCATTGAATTTTCATGTGATGCAGAAGAATTAAATCTCAATAATAAAAAACAGATAGTAGGACCAAAATGTAGGCCCAGTTTACATATGATTCTTACATTGGTACTAATCTTCTCACAAAGTGATTATTTGCCTACTTATTTCGTTAAGTATTAGCCCATTTTTGAAGGCTATTCTGACAAAAAATGATTTCATTTATGATTCAAATATCAACTAGTAAGCCTATAATCAATTATTATTATTTACTTTCTGTAAAAGTCAATGCCACAATGCTATCTAAATAGTTTACTTTTCCTTAAAAATGGAAAAATTAATTTGCTTCAAATAGATTTGGAAAAAAATCAAGAGGAAAAGGTGGAGTTACTAAGCAAGTGTCTCCAAGTAGTCCGTTTGTCAAAATTGTCCTCATTTCTCTTTCTGGGTCTTTGAAGTCACCCTTCATTGTGTTGGACTCTTCCCCTCTGTGTAATTTTGCAATTATCAATGTTGTCATCTTAGCTACAATAAAGCTATAGTTAGCATAAATTTCTTATGTAACATAAAAGAGATGTAGGTTAGAAAAGAATAATGCATTATGGGAAGTGAGGGGGCTGTGTGGAGAAGTGAGAATGTCAGTTCCAAATGACCAACTAGGTAAAAGTAGGTATCACCAAGGATAAATGAAAAGTTCAAAGCCACGTTCTCAGTCAGTAGAACTTGTACTCTCCTCACTCTAATCATCCAACACAATGCAGAGCATTAGGGTGAGAATGGAAAGCTCTCTGGATATAGCTGTTTTCTACTTACTGTGTCATATAGAATTTCCTAAAATGGAGTGGATTTCCTAGAGGATCACAAAATGATTGAAGTAAAATGCCAAAACACCAAGGATACTCATAATATCTAGTATGTTTTGATTATGGATATAAAATTATTATTAACCCAGGAATGTAAACTATCAAAGCTATGTAGGCTGCCTTCAGGATTACTGGACAAGGAAAATAATTCCTGCTTTGAAATATGTCTTTTTGGCTTTTTATGTTTTATAAATGTTAATTTATTATGTATAAAAATTCCAAAGTAATTTAGTTTTTTTCTCCCCATCTGAGGAATTCAACCAAAATTGTGTTTGGAACAAAGAAAAAAGAACATTTTGCAGTCATGGACTGATGTGTATGTTGAGCCTTACTATATTTGGACACTTTAAATATAGTAGATTTCATTATTTTAATTCTAAAAAGAAAATATTTCCCATAAAAAAACACTGTGACTAGTTTATGTCATTTAAACATGTTTTATTATGCCTTTTATGCATGTGAATGTTCAGAAGGTATGTGTGGACATAAAAAATGGCTTGTAACTATTATCAAAAAAGGTTTTGTTTTGCTAAGAAAAGAATTTCCTTTTAGAGGCTACAAAGAAGACATTTACTAGAGATAGATAAATTAAACCCCAGAGAAGATTTTCAGTAAAATCTTGTAAAGTGCTTGGAGTTCCTAGATGGTCTAGGAGTGAACTTGCGTGGACAGGCAGATCTTCCAGCAGGCCTCCCAAAGTGCCTTTGACTGCTTATGTGGAATATGTTCTCTATGTCTCTGTTAATTTTATTATAGAAAAGAAAAATAAATAGACAGCAGTTAAAAGAGGAGAAAAATGAAATGAATGCTTCTTTGTTAATCAGTTTCTTTTAGGTTTCCAACTGAAAAAGAAATAATACTCAAAAACTGATTTGAAGAAATTACCCAAAATGCTAAAATATGAGTGAAGAAATTATTGGAAGTAATATACCTCAATTAGAAGTTTAAAGAGCTACTTCTTTTTAGGTACTCAAGAAATCTTTTTTTCCCCTATGCCTTTTCAAACATAGGATATTTTAGGAGCAACAGTATCAAAAAGAACTTTTTATGTCAGCATTTCATTATGATTAAAAGTAGAATCAAAGTAGGATTAATACTTTGATTAAACAATTTTACAATTATAAAAATTCAGAACAGTACCTAGAAATCTAACTCAGATTTAAATAAGGAATTAAGGGATTGATAATTAAAAACTAGGTTGTTATTAGGCAAGTATTAAGAGTTTATATTAGACTATAAAAGATTAAACAGAAGCCTCTGCTCTTGTAGTTGTATAAGAATAGTGACAAGGGAAATTATCATGTTTTCTAGCTTTCAGTAAAATTTTACCAGACCTTCATATTTCTGTTTTTAAGTATCTTAGTTTTTGTCTGATTTCTTAGCGTTTATATATATTTGAAGTGCTGGGATCCAACCCAGAGTCTTGCACATACTAAGTAAGCACTTTAACACAGAGCTGCATTCTCAGCTAAAAATATTTTTAACGAAAGTATACCAGACAAAATTTTCATTTAACTATAGGTCTTTGAGACATTTTTATGTTGCTTTTCCATTCTTTTGGCTATTTCAGTTTTAAACATTCTAGTCGTAACATGTTTTTATACCATACAAAACTAAAATAATCTAGATAATGCCCAGTTCTTTAGATAGAATTTGAAATATTTGTCAGATAACATGGAGGATTCTCCAAGAAATTTGCCATTAGGTAACACCTTCTTAAAATAAATAAATTGTTAGAACAAGAAAACCACACTGGTTTTGGATGGGTCTCTTTTTCATTATAGTGCTTTTTAAAACAACAAATCCCTTCAAATTTCTGAATTCTTATTGTTCTCATTGCTGTGAATTCTTACTGTTTGCATGTTTATGGATTTTATTAGAAACTCATAAATGCCTTTAGGACTTGAGACATCTTAGAAGCATAGTGTTGAATTAGGTCTCGAGAAGGTCTTTAGTCTTTTGCCTGAAGAGTTCTTCAGCTAAATTATTCCAGATGGTTACTTCACATACCTAGGAAAAAAATAAAAAAATAAACCTTTGTTGCTTGAGAATACCTACTTCAGCATTTCCTTACCTCTTCATGATGCAAAAATAAAATTTAAAAACCCCCATGAAATACTCTGTTCAGTGTCAGAAGACCATTTTGATGGAAATATTCTTATTTTCTATAAATAAATATTTTTGATATATATAATTGGTTGTATTTGAAGTATTACAAGATTTTCCCATTCTGTTAGCGCATGTGAAAATTCCTACAATCTTCATGCTGAAAAGAAACTCATGTAATTTTTGTAAATATGAATGTTCATTCTGATTATAGCATAAGTGGAACGAATGGTTCTCTAATGGTATCTTTTCTTTCAAGAATGATTATATTTAGTGGCTCCCAGCAATAAAATCACTGTAATGAGGAATAAAGATTGTAAATAAGAATAACAGTATTATTAATCATAAAAATTAGGCAGTTATGGCACATTGCTGTACCTGAAATATTTCCATAGGAAACAAGACTAAAACCCACATTTACTTATAATTAGACACAATACAAACCTTCCCTCATTATAATAGTTGCCCAAATCCCAATTCAACTTAATTTCATTGACTTTGATTTCTGGACTAAAAGCATTAAGCTTGAACTAGTGAAAAATGTATAATATGTGCATTCAATTAAGAAGTAATTAGATACTCGATCACCCTTACAACACACCAGGGATTAGGGAAGAAGGAAGAAAAATGTGACTCTCTGTAGTATATATATATATATAAAAAAAGCAGTTTTGTTAATTAGTTTAGTGCTAATTGAGATTGAGAAAGTGTCAGAGAATCACATAGACTTGTGAATAACTCCAACAGCTAAGTTTAGTGTTTCATAATATGTTAGTGCAGAGTAATGTAGAAATTACCAAGCTGTATGACTTATCCTAAAGATTGAGCCCAAGTTTTTATATGCTTATTAATGAGTGTTACGTGCATGGGAGAAATGCTTTTTTTTTTTCCATTCCAGATGCTATGCTGTATTTTATCTCATTTAATCCTTACCACAGTCCTATGAAGCATGCATTTTTATTTTCATTTTAGAAAGCAAGAAACTGAGGCTGGGAGGGGTTGAGTAAGTTGCTCAAGGTCACAGTCAGTAAAGTACAGAGCCAGGATTCAGACCCAGGTAGGTTCAAATCCAGCCCTGTGCTCTTTTCACCACACTGCATTAAAAAATAATGAAGGGCAGAGAATCATGAACTTCTTTGTATACTTTTGCCTTCTTATGTCTTTTAGATAAATATCTGGGAATAAGACTTCTGGGAAGGAAAGAATGTGTATGTTTTCGCTTTTTGGTCCCTCTATGAGGATTATGCCAATTTGTGCTTGCACCATCAGTTGAATATTTTACAGAAAGTATTTTTACTGTTTTTTGGGTCAGTTATTCAGTATTCCGCCTCTTTCTCAGTGCCTTCTTATTCTTCAATTGATTGAAATATATTCATGTCCATCAATTGAAATTGCTGTAGCAGAATCGATTTATCTTTGCTCCTTTTGCTTCCATGGCTTCAAACATAGTACCTGTTCATAGTACAGGATTCACCTCGTACAGAGTAAAAATGAAGCAGCAGCGGCACACGTCTCTGAAACCCTCTTCTCAGCAACAGCCATTACCTACGCCAGGTGTTCTGGTATACAGGGAAGCCTCGGACACAGGCAGGCTGGCTCCACCACCTAAAAGTTGTGTGATTTTGAAAAAGTTACTAATATCCCTAAGTCTCTCTTTTTCATTACTTAAAAGAAGGCCATAGTAGTGTCTATCTCATAGGCTGGTTATGAAGATACAGTGAGATAAGGCAAATAAAGTTATTTAACATGAATTTGGTCTCATGATATAAGTATTTGATAAATGTTACCATTATCATTATTTTATCCATTTAATCTTTATGTCTGTATCTCACAGGAATACGTAGACGTGAAATGTTCCTCATGGAATTATACCCTGCATGCTATTTTTCTATTGCTTTGACACTATGCCTCCTTAATGTCGTTGAATAGCTTTGTGTCATACTTTTAGGTGGTTGCTCAGTATATGCTACTTTTAAGTATGAACAGAGATTTATTGAGCATTTCCTCTATTACTGTACATCCAGGACAGTGTTTTGCTGTAGTCAACAGTATGGTAGTTAACATACCCACCTATTTCCTTAAAAAAATTCCCAGTAATGAGATTAGCAGGTTAGAGGGTTTTATTATTAAATATTTACAAATTGCTCTCCACAAGAGCTGTATCAATTTATGTTCCTACTAACCATGTATCAAACTGTACTCTCAACTTTCACCAACAGTGGGTATTTTAAATCTTTTGGTCATTGTCAACCTGATTACAAATGATTCCTTCACACTGTAAGTCCCGTGGATACTTAGTTTATTCCTGAAGTCCCTCTTCTATTCCATTAGTCTGTCTCTTCATGAACATTAATCATGTTTGTGGCATTAGTGTCTGTTTCAGTGCCTGATAGGAAGGGACACCTTACTAATATTTTGTGCAGAATTTTCCTGGCTGTTTTCCCATATTTAATTTTTCAAGATAAACTATAGAATTGTTTTATCAGAAGAAAAGAAATAAAAAACAAAAGAGAGGGTAAGAAAAAGAGAATAAGGGAAAGAAGAAAGGAAGACAGAAAAAGAATCCTGCTAGAATCTGTCACTTGTATTGAATGTAATGTAAAGGGATTGATATTTTTGTAATGTATCTATGAAGGAACAAGACATTGATCTTGACTACATTTCTTTATATTCTTCATACATTTTATTGTTCTTTCTTTTCACTAAATTTTCTTTTTGTTTTTTCTTTTCTTTTTCACTAAATTTTCTGCAGGTGACACATTAGGGCTCTGGGGTACGGCTGACAGGGAACACAGCACTTCGCCATGCTCCCCACATTGGGCAAGCCATTGACATTCTTTCAGCCTGAGTTTCCTCATCCATGAAGTGGAGATACTAAGAGCTGTAACTTGCTAGGGATGTTGTGAAAATTAAATAAGGCAGAATACATGGTGCGGTGCTAAGCAAGAGGGTCAGCTCCATAAGTGTGAGAGTCACTATTACCATTATCACTGTCACCATTGTTGACTTTGACTAGTGCCATTTCCATCATATTACATTGATTAATATTTTTTTCATTGAAAAATAAATTATTAGTATTGCCCCAGGCTTTCTTATGAATATTTTACATAGTTTTCAAATAGGTTTCAGCTGATTATTTTGAGTTTTATAGACAGACCATGATAACATCTATACGTAATGACAATTGTATCTCCTCCTTTGTGATTTTAATACTTATTTGCACCACCGAGTCCTGGAATAATGTTAGGTAATTAACTTTGATAAATGGTATGTTTTTCCTGTCTCTGAGATTCTTGGATTTCTGTTTCCAAATTCAGTGACTTATTTTCTACTCTTTCCTTTGAATTTTCAAAAGCATTTGACACTACTGATGCCTTCCTTTTTCTTTCTTGTGTCTTTGTTTTCCTTCCTCATGACTTGATGCTGTTCTCGTGGTTACGCTGAAAAGGATGGTGGCTATATTCCCTACTTTTAATGGAAGGGCACGTATTTTTAACCTTCTACTTTGTGTATAACAGTATTCTAGGGAATGTGTGAAAATGCAGACATAGACTGTTTCCTGAAGGAGCTTCCAGCCTCATGTTGGGGGTAAGTCAAGTCCACAGCCAAGTCTGAGTCAGAGAGCTTGAGCAAACTGCCCCAGGAGGTATCTCCTATTTCAGGAGGAAAGGCCCACGCTCAGATAGAGTCCTTAGGTCTAGAATATTCCTATGCTTTTAAAGACTCTTATTTTGGAACCTAACACTGAGTTTTTGTGCTTGAAGAAGGATGCTTTACTTGGTCATCAATTAGCTGAGCCAGATTACCTAAACCAGACATCAGCCAGTGACCTGCAGCAACTGTGGGGGTGGGCGGTGTGTGTACTTGTGCTGCTTTTTTATTTTTAGTAGCTTTTCAGGAAATTGACTAATAGGGACTTGATTTGCACTCATTCCCTCGGGTATCTTTAAAGACAATAACTTAAGGTTCAACATAGTCATATGGAAGATAACATCTGTTATAATTGTGTTGAAATAACTGATAACGTAGAAGACTCTTTAGGATATAGCTGTACTTTAAAGTCATCATTGTGAACAATGTTCTTTGTATAATAGGAAGTTTCACTTATATTTAAATTCTCTGTTTAGATTTAGGTAAATGGGGAGTTGGAGAAACTCTCAAAGTGGAAAATGTATGCCTGATTACTTTTTTGTATTCAAAGTGTTATTTATTTATTTATTTATGTATTTATGTATTTATTTATGGTGCTGGGGATCAAACTCAGGGCCTCATGCATGAGGGTCAGGTGTTCTACCACTGAGCTATGTCCCCAGGCCCAAAGTGTCATTTCCTTAGATTATTTTATCAAGTAGGTCTATGTTCTGCTTACTATGTAATACCATTACGGTAGAAACTTGAGAAAATAAACAGAATGCATAAAAATGGAACTTCTGTTACAAGTAATGATCGAGTGAACATAGACAATTTTGTTTCCACTAAAAACTGCATTTAAATAGCAGGAAAGAGATTTTTAAGTTCATAACCCCACAAAAACAGAGACACAAGAGGGGAGACAGCAGTAACAGCACTTGGGAAGCAGGAAGCAGATGGTTGTGTGCTAAGAGATGTCCAGATGTGAGGAATAGGCCTGTTTCCTTGATTGGCTCTCTGAGAGTCCCGGGAATTGGCATTAGATTTCTCTGGATCTTTGAGAGAAAGGAGGCCGATGTCATCTCCAGCAGTTGAAAGCTGTTTGAGAAGCAGCTACTTCTTCACATTTTTCTCTCGAGGCCTGGCAGATGCCTGGAGATGCTTGTCCTCTCGAGAGAATGAAAAGGGGTGGCTGTATTGGGGAACGTAGGCACAGTTGAACTCAGAACTCCTCACCATTATCAAGTAATGTCCTCAGAACTCGGGCTGCCTTCCTCTCCACTCAGCCTCCTCTATACTGGCAGAGAGGTCTCTCTTTCTGGACAGGAGGTGTGTGGATCTTCTGTGTGGGATCTGACTAACCCAAGGGTCTTCTCCGTGGAAACAGCCCCATGGACTCATCCTGTAGTGAGCACTTGACAGACATCAGTCCTCAGCCTCCCCCTGCCTTCTTCCTAGCACGTGTCCTCTCTTAGATAGGAGCAGTTAAGGATATGTAAGGAACACCTATAACACAGAGAACCCCAAACAGAAAAAGGCAAGTTCAAAGAAATAAATACTTAGCAGGAAGAGAAAAACTTCAAAAAGTCTTATCTATAGAGAGGTAAGGAAAGAAATGGCAGCTACAAAACAAGAACAGGATGCTTTTCAGAAAAGGAATATTCAGAAAACAAGATACCTTGGGAATTTGAAAACATGGTGGCAGAAATAAAGGATTTTACTGCATACTTGAAGAAATTTCTGAGAGTATAGCAAAAGGCTAAAAGATAGACAATAACAGAAATAAGGTAAGAAAATTAGAGGACCAATTCAGGTCATTCATTATCCAAATAGTAGGGAAACTAAGAGGACAGAAAATGGAGAAGAACCCAGCAGCAAAATCATTCAGAACATTTTTTTTTTTCTAGAAACCATGGGCTTACGTTAACAGATTGCAAAGGACCCATTGGCTCTCTCACACAGTAGGTCAAAATTGCATTCGCACCAGGACACCATCATTGTGAAATTTCAGAACACCGAGGGAGAAGTTGGGGGGGAGGGGTAAATGTCAGGGGACCTGAAATTTGAAATCAAACTCTTCAGCAACAAAGCTGAAGTTAAAAGTCAGTTGAGCCTGACCCTCAGAATTCTGAGGGAAAGTTACAACCCACCTAGAGAGTTTCTTACACAAACTTCCAATCAAATGTGTAGGCGGAATAGTCATTTTCAGATACCAAGGTAATCAAAAACTTGTTTCTCAGGAAACTCCTAGATGTGCCTCACCAAAGTGAAGGAGCAATCCAAGATGAAAATGAGATCAGGAAAGCAGTAGATCCAGCAAAGTGGAAAGGCAAATGGAGTGCCCAAGACGATCATGGAGTGAGATCAGAGGCATAGAAGGTGGAAATTGAACAGTAACCATACGATCATACCACTTAGCTCCATGGTATAAACAAAATAATCAGAGAAAAAGAGTTGAGGAATAGGAACTTGGTGAATATGGGATGGGGGACAAATAGTTTTCATAATATTTTGGAGCTATTTAACCCTCTAAATGTGTATCTGAAACATTTTGGGAAATGATGACTCATGAATTTTTTTTTTCTTTTGCAGAAAATTCATACATTTGATCTTTAGGCTCCATTTAACTCTGAAATACTCTGATTTTGCAATTTGATCATCACTTTCATGTCATTTTAATTTGTAATTTGTAGGTTTATAAATGTCAAAATAATATATGTAAACTATGTCCTACTTTACCTTTGAAATCATGTCTTTGAGACTCAATCTTAAAGATTTTGATAGGAGAGTTGAAGAGATATTGGTCAAAATTTAAGTTAGGAGATCTGTCGGACATCATAGTTACTACAGTTAAAACCAATATATTAGCTGGGCGTGGTGGCACATGCTTGTAATCCCAGTACTTGGGAGACTGAGACCGGAGGATCCGGGTTCATGACCAGCCGCAGCTACTTAGGCTTTGCGCAACTTAGTGAGACCCTGTTTCAAAATAAAGAATACAAAATAGGACTGGGGGTGTAGCTCTGAGGTAGGAATGCCCCTGGGTTCAATCCTCAGTACCTCAAAAAAAAAAAAAAAACCCACAAAAAAACAAACAAATCAATATATTCTTGAAAAATGAGAGTTGATTTTAAATGTTCTCACCACAAAATGACAACTGTGTGAGGTAATATATATGTTAATTAGGTTGATTTAAAAATGCATTCTATATATGCCTTTATCAGCTTGTACTAACAAAGATGTATGATTACATTGTACCAATTAATGTAAAAAATTTTAAAAAATCCTAAAAAATGCATTCTAAAAATATGTATTTCAAAATATATTAAACATGATAAATATATACAATTTTTATTTAATTTAAAATTACAATGAAAAATTTCTTAAAAGATTTTATCATGCTTTGTTATCTTATTTAAAATGTAGTTTGGAAATTTATATCCCAGCATTATAAATATTTTCTAACAAATTATTTCAGAAACTATATATGTATATGTGTACATATACACATATGTTTACATGCATGAATACACATGTATATGTACATATGTGAACAAACACATTCACAGATGCATACACATATACTATATGAATAATATGAAAGTATTTCATTGCTTTATAATTTATTAAGGAAGCCATTGAATTTGTTTCCAGTTTTCTGTTCAGTGAATATCTTTACACATAAATCTTTATGTGATTATATCTGTATTATAACTTGCTAGGAATATGATCCTAGGTCAAAGATATATGCATTCTCAATTTTGATAGGTATTTTTTGTCTAAAAGCTTGGATCTGTTTACCCAAGGAATCTGTAAGAGGAGGGCAGTTTCCCCACTCCCAGTGCTGGCCATGCAAGTAAATGTTTAAAATCTTTTTTTAAATTATTTATTTTTATAATTGGTACACTGTAATCATACATCTTTGTTAGGTACAAGCTGGTAAAGGCATACATGCACACATTTCTCATTTGACCCTTCCCCATTTCCCACCTCACTCTCTCGCCCTCCCTCCTTCTCAGGTTCAGTTTAGTGATTGACTTTGATATGTTTGTGAAAGTACAAAGGATGTTTAAAATCTTAGCTGATGTTCTTTTCCTAAGTGGCAAGCATGTGATTTGTTATCTCAGACAATGCTATCATCTAATGTATTGTATTGTATGTATTACTTATTTATTTAATAGAATCGTAACATTGGGGACTAAGAAATGGTCTTTGTGCTCTTGAGTTACTGTCCGTCTGTGGTCCCTATGCATGAAATTAATGCCAGTAATCCGAAGCCTTATTTTTATTTATTATATATGAAAAGCAAGTTTTTTGTTTGTAAAATAGTTCAAGCATTAATTTATTTATTTTTGTTGAAAGTATTTGTTTCTGTGACATTTTGCACCAGGTGACTGCTAAAGAAAAATGACAGTAGACTTTGTAGAAAAACTGCAGAGATAGCAAACTTGAGTATGAAGATATTTTATAAATTTCCATATTTTTGTCATCATAGGATTTTTAGTTTTTACTATCTCAGGTTGGACTGTAAAAAGACTATTTTGTCCATGGTGGAGGAATGTCACTAACATAATTGATTCCTTCTTTTTGCCTTAAGGAGGAACACAATGGTCCCATGGAGCCCTTGGATGAGAAAAAGAAACTTTTGAGCTGCAGCTTCAGTTTCTGCTCAAAGCCTGCATTGTTTGTCTTCATCTAACTCAGAGTTGATGGACATCTATGGCAGCTGCCTGTACACGTGCTGTAATGAAATACTAGAAATGGCTGTGCATTCAGAAGACCCCCCCATATTTTATACCCACATCACTGCGGCTAGTCTTCATATTTTTTGCACATACTCTTTATTGCTTATGTGTAGAAGGAATGAAACTAGTTTTCAGAGTTGTTATTAATGTGAATATATATCATATGTTAATATTGAAATAGGAAAAAAACATTCCCAGCATCAGTAGTCATTCAGTTCCTGTCACCAACAGAAAATTTGCTTATTCGGAGACTAGTGTGATTCTTGATAATAAAATAAGAGTTTTGATCAAGAACAGCTGAGAGCTTCAAAATACAATGTATAGGATCAGTACAGATCATGTTTCATGTTATTTTTCAATAGCCATACCACAACATCTGGCTAGTTTGTCCTGGAAAACAATTTTGTAGCTAATGTGACAACATAATACTTAATTTATGTATTTCTCTCTTAAAGGATTTAATTGAATATATGAATCTAATCATTCATTTGACATATCTGAAGCTGTGGTTTCTGAGAATTTGAGAAAAGTATAAGAAATAAACAGGATATAAAGAAGGTGGGTACAGTGTACCAGGAAAAGCTTTATTTTCCACAAATAGAAATATAAACTAATAGGATCCTGTATTAACTTAGTGCTCTACACTTTGTAAAACTTCAGAATATTTTGTTCTTTGATATGACATTTCTTTCAAAAGTGATCCACTATAACCCTATTTTAATTAATTGTAAGTGCTACTAGTAAATTAGTTACATACTTAGTTGCAATTAGATGTGACAGGGATAATTTATGTAAAGAAGGAGCTTGCCTGGCACAAAGCAAATACTTAATAAATGTCCTTTGTTGTTGTTAGAATTGTTGTAAAACTAGTGACTTCGATAGCATAATCCGAATTTAGATGACTTTTATGAGTTACAATATCCAAGTTAGAAACCGGTGGGATAAGTATGAGTTCAAAGGTTTTAGATGTGTTGGGTATGGATCGTATTAATGGAAACATTAATGCAAATAAAAATTATACCGTTCCTGAAAATGGAAGCAGAGAAGGTTCACATGGAGTTCTGATCAGGCAGAGAATGAGTAGGGCTGAGGCTGTGAGGGGAGTGGGCTTGCGAAGGGCAGGGGTATGTCAGCGTCACCACCGTTTGACCCCGTAATGGGCAGGTGTCTGAAAACCCAGAGAGGCCCTGGATATGTTTCTCGTAGTCGCTAGTATTCACCAGTGATAAAATGGCAAAGCATGGTTTAAAAAAAACCTCTGACATAAATGCTTACAGCTTACAGATTAGTGCTGTTACCACACATGCACATAGGTGGGCTGCAGGGGTAGCCTCATTTGCAGCTAACGTCAGGAGACTAGATCCGAAGCCTTTCAGGCATGACCAGCCGAGTGGAGCTCCTGGCACTCCTTTGGTAGCCAGTGTGTTCCACTCTTGAGGGATCTTTGCCTTAGGAGCCAGGAACAGTTTTTGGATTTCTTACGTTTCCTGCAGCCCCCTGCCGTCTCTCCCTGAAATATGCAAACTCGACAAGCAAAACAACAAAACTAAAGTGAATGACTTCCAGGGTATTACCTACTTTCCTATTTTTCAACCTCCAAAATATCTTTTGTGTGAAAAATTGCATTTTTTTTTTTTTGGTGTGTGTTTTCTGGAAATGAATTACTTGACTCAGATCATGGTATCTATAGGTGAGATTATGTGGAGGCTTAATATTCTTTAATATGGAAAACTCTTTTATGTCATAGTTACATACCTCAGACTTAGAATAGCAATGCTGTTTTAGTTTGTATTTGGAGGAATGAATTTGAATAGGTGATTCGTCCATCAACAAAACTGGAAATAATTGATCTTAATTTTTTTTTGTACTAGAGATTGAACCCAGGGGCATTCTACCTTTGAGTTACACCCCTAGCCCTATCTCAGCTTCCCAAGTACTAGGATTATAGGCATGTGCCACCATTCTTGGCTAATTTTGTTTTGATAGTGGGATGGGAAAGAAAAGTAAAGGCTAGGTGATGGGTCCTGGAATTGGGGAAGGACCCTTCCAGAGTGAAAGGAGGGGAGGGGGAGTAACTAAGCATAAATGACAAACATCACCAATCCTGAAATTTGATTGAGGGTGTGTTCCATTTACAAAATAAAGTAAAAGCAACAAACTGAGGTTCCTTTCCATACAGTTTGCAGATACATAGGTGTATCGGATTCATTGTAACCGATGTAGCTGATGTGTGAAGTGATATGTTCTCATGTTTGTCAGTTAAAGTAACCCAAAGCCCCTTTTGTAGTTGTTGGTCAGTCTAGCTAAAAGCTTGCCAATTTTGTTGACCTTTCTGAAGAACCCAACTTTGATTTTGTTGGTCTAAGACATTAAGTTACAAATTTGTTGGTCTAAGACATTAAATTACAAATTTTTGAATCTAAAATGTGTCTTTGCAGCTACCTTATAGTTGGATCTTTTTTTTTTTTTTAATTCAGCTTTACAGTCTTTCTGCCTTTTGACTACTATTTAATCCATTCACATTTAATGTTATTGTTAACATGGTTGGAGTTATGTCTTCCATTTTACTTTTTGTTTTCCACATGCCTTTTTGTTGTTGCTATTCCTCTGTTCTTCTCTTACTGCTTTTTTTACATAAGTGAATATTTTTAGTATAATAATTATTTTAGTGCTATCAGAATCTTTACTTCAAATTTATACACACTTGGTAACAGTGAGCTCCTTAGTTACTTCTAAATGGCTCTAATCTTTTTTCCCCTTTTATGATATTATTGTTCTGTATCTATGGCATTATAAGCATCTATAAAACATATCAAATCCATTAGTACATTGTTATAGTTATTACTCTATATAATTGTAGGTATTTATAGAATTTCTTACATGAGCCTTCTTATTTACTATTTCTGGTTGTTTCCATTTGGTCCTATGGATTCAAATTACTCCTGGTATAATTTTCTTACTCAAGAACTGCTTTGTTCTTATCTACCTCCGTTGTCCTGTTATTGTCAAATATGTGACATTAGTATATGTTCTATACCTTATAGTACAATTATGTAATATTCTTTACACAACTTCTTTTTAAATAAGGTAAGAGAAGAAGTAAGAAATACACATTTATAGTCCTTTGTAATTACCTATTAGGTTTACCAGTGTTTTTTGATACGGGTTCACATTAGTATCTAAAGTCACTTGACTTCAGGCTGAATATCTTCCCTTAGAATTTCTGGTAAGGCAAGTCAGCTAGGAACAGATCTTCTTAGTGTTTGTTTATGTAGAATGTTTTTATTTTACCTTCATTTGTGAAATGTGATTTTGCTAGATATGAGATGCTTGGTTAACACCCCTTTCTTTTTGATATGACACCCCCCTGCCTTCTGGCCTCCATTGTTTCTGATCAGATGTTAGCTACCAAGATTAATGGAGTTTCCATCCACCTGACAAGTCATTTTCCTTTTGCTGATGTCAGATTTTTCCTTTCCTGCTGGCATTCTTATGGTGGTATGTCAGGTTATGAATCTATGTTTATACTACTTGGAGTGTTTTTAGCTTCTTAGAAATGTAGATTCATGTCTTTTATTATAAAATTTGGGAAGTTTGGCCATTATTTCTTTGAATAGTTTTTCTTCTGCTTCTGTCTTTCTCTCCTCTTTTTCTGGCTATCCCATTTTGCATGTATTAATGCACTTAATGGAGCCCCATATTTCTCTGAGCTTCTGTATTCCTTTTTGCACCATCCCTTCTTCGTGTCTGGGGTTTGTTTTGTTGTTTATTTGATTATTTGTTCATTGACTTAGCTGCATTCATTTCATCAAATCTATTACATCTGCAGTGTGAAGCCTATCATGTGGTTCCTATGAAAGCGTATCTCTGGGCATGCTTACGGTCACCGGAGGCGATGGGTGTTTCATTGTCTCTTTCCTTGTTTCCTCTGCTAAGATGTGCTTCCATAGACTTCACATCTAGCTCTCAGGTTCTGCCAGTTGCTGGCTGGTTACTCAATTGCTTTTGACAATACTTTAGGGCACACTTTGATCTACATCTGATTCAATTCAATTTGGGCTTCTTCGCAGGGGTATTTTTGTTTGTGTGGGGTCCTAGGGATTTAATCCAGGGGGTTCTACCTCCGAACTATATCCTCAGGCCTATTTTACTTTTTATTTTGAAACAGGGTCTCAGTAAGTAACTGCGCACTGCTGGCCTTGAACCTGTGATCTTCCTGTTTTAGCCTCCCAAGTACTGGGATTTACAGGTGTGTGTCACCAGGCCCATGTTGGGGTAGTTGTAAGGCCTGGTTTTACGTTTTTTTCTAACCCCCATGAGGGTTCTTATCTCTTTCCTTAGTTCCCTCTGATAAACTAGCTGGTCTGAAGTTTAAAATGTTTTTCTCTTATAACTTGCAGCTTCCTATTAATTATTATCATAAAAATCTTGTTTTTTAGAGCACCCTTAGGCTAGAACTTCCCACACTGCTGTACTAATAAGGTCAATTCTTTTGGATAGAACTGTGATCCTCTTTGCTATTATCTACTGCCTCTTGCCAAGGGCAAAGTCTTTGATACACAGCTCCAGAGCTGTGGTTGGGGCTTGTGGCATGCTATTCATAGAGTGGCACTCCTCCTTGCAAACAGGGCAGTGAGTGGGGGCAGTGGCTTCAGACTCTGTGGCATGCTCTCCCCTCAAGGAATCTCCACCATATGAGTGAGTCAGGGTGAGGCTGGCCCAGATCCCAATATTCTCAGCCTGCAAGGCCTCGTGTTGAACCTGTGCTCTGGGAGTAGGAGTGAGGTGGAGGAAGGGCTCATGACTTCTTGACCACTATCTCCAGAGATTTATCCCTTTTAATGTTTTTAGTATTCTTTGAGCCATGTCTGTTGGTTATATCCCAACTCCAGAAGTGGAAGTTTAATCATACTAAGCTGGCCTAGGGGGAAGGAAGGAGTGGGTTTGAGGCTCAAATTTCAAATCAAACGTTCTTATTGTTCTTAATGAGATTTGGTAGATTTTCTGAAATAAATGTCTTTCTATTTGCTTTTTGCCCTTAGGACAATTCCTATGGTAAAAGGCATGCACCAATGCACGTTTGTCCTCCTCCTCTCCTCTCCTCTCCTCCCCTCTCCTCTCCTCTTCTTTCTCTCTCTCTCTCATCATTTGGCTGGAGAGCAGGTCCTCACACTGCCATCCTGGACATAATTCTCTGACATTTAAGATAGTATGTTACTTAAAATGTCAGGCTATTAGTTCCTTTCTGAATTTTTCACTTGAGTAAGCATATTTTTCAAAATGTTGTGTCAAATATCATCATTACAATTGAAGGTGGGTCAGTTTAAAATTTAAAAGAGAACATTTCTTAAAATGAGAATAAAGTTGACCTTACTCAGTACTGCTCATTAACTTGCTGTATTAATTACTCTGTAATTGTATTTCTCCATTTTGTTTCTCTGTTTTAACTAATTAACTAAACATGATTAATTAGCCTGTGGAGATGAGTTATTTTCAAGTCTGAACTCCACACTACGAGAGACACAGACAGACATCCAGGAAGCCTTGCTTTCCTTAGAATGCTGTTCACTTATTTCTATTAGAATATATTGATACAGAAAATATTGGCATGATAAAAAGCAACCTATATTAGTTAAATGTAGTATATTATATTGGATCAAAGTATAGAATATTATGAAAAATATATAGGCATTATATAATAATGATGTGATGTGGTCCTGAGAATATTCACACAGGAAAAATAGTCTTTTCTTTTTTTTTTTTCTTACATTCCCTTTCTTTGTCTATAGTCATTTTTGGTGGTACTTTTGCATGAAAGTACACCTGGTGCTTATTGAAATAGTGAGGTAGAAAGTCGTGGCTCACCTTTTAATGATTTTTAAGAAAGACAAAAGCAATATAGAAAAGGGGGGATTTTAAATGGGAAATCGTGGGCTGTATCAGATTTAGAGTATGTTTTAATTAAGCATACTAGAGGTTTTATACCTCTGGTTATGCAGGAAAGAACATTTGGAAATAGTGTCAGTGGGTTTCCTTTCTCCCTTCTCCCCTCCCCCCCCTTCCCTCCCTTCCTGCCTCCCTCCCTCCCTCCCTCCCTCCCTCCCTCCCTTCCTTCCTTGTAGTACTGGGGATTGAACCTAGGGGCATTCTACCTCTGAGCTATACCCCCAGCCCTTTTAACTTTTTATTTTGAAACAGAATCTCACTAGGTTGATGAAACTGTCCTTGAACCTGTGCTTCTCCTGTCTCAGTCTCCCAAGTACTAGAATTACAGGTGTGTACAACCACATATGGCTGGAAATGATGCTGTTGAGTTTGAAGAAACTTCCGCATTTCAGCAAGTTGAGTAAAGCTTTGTAATGCTTTACCTACCTTTGGAGCACTAGTTTAAGAGTCAATAGAATTCAAGAAAATTCTTAGAGTTACACCACAGACCTAGATCTACTTGTTTTACTCCCTTTGGACCTGACTCATTTCCAGAATAACTCTACTATACAGTTCTTCTAATAAACTTTTAATTGCTTTCAAATTATACTGGAATTTATTCAGCCTCAATAGGAATTTTCCTGTGAAATTATATTAGAATTTGGCCCAAAGGGATTTTTAGAAATGCATATCAAACTCTATACATTGTAGGAAAAACATTTTATCCTTTATTACATAAAGATGCTTCTTTAAGGCATATAGAAAATCTACACTTACTAAAGCTCAGACTGGGATAAAAATGAACCCCTTGCCATTTTAATCATATTAAATAAATTTCCTTGCAGATACACTTTTGAACAAATCTCATTTGAACAAAATAGTCGTAATACAACCCCCTACAATATACATGATTTCTTTATTCCTCCTTCCTATTTATTTTAGAAATTATCTTCATATGAAATAGTTCCAAATACTAAAGAAATATATTTGAAACTCTTTTCAAAAAAATCCCCAAATTTCACACATAAATCCAGTGAAATATCTTGTGATGGTTTTGAAGAAAGAACTGCCTTTGCTCTTAGACTAATTAGTCCTGAAGGCTATGGTCAGCCTCATACGTGTTCAAAAACATGAAGTCGTTTGAGAAAAACAAGAGACGGCTGTATTAGTGAAGATTTTCTAGAGGAACAGGGACTATGCGATATGTATATTATAAAAGGTGATTTGTCAAATTGCCTTACACACTAAGAAGCTGTATAGTCCAAGTGGCTTCCTGCATTCTGGAGAACGAGCAATTGCTCCATCCCAGAAATTGGAGCCTCAGAACACAAGGGGCCAATGACGCAGCCCCAGTCCAAGAGGGGAAGGCCTCGAAACTGGCTGGAGAACAATCGATGCGAGTCTACATTGGAAGTGTGAAGAAACTGGAGTCCTCGGGCGAGAGCAGCAGACACACTCAGACCCACCTGCTTTCTCAGTACTTTCTCCTTCCATCCTTTGTTGCAGCGGCCCCTGTCCTGTTGGACGGTGCTGGCCACATTCAGGGCAAAGACTTCCCCAAGCCTGTTTGCTGTTTCACATGCCAGTCCTCGCATTAACACACCTCAGAGTCTCTTAATCCGAGGTCTTTCTCAGTCTGGTCAAGTCGACAATCCAGATTATCATAGAAGCCAAGTCAGAACAGTCTGTAATTCTACAGGTTTTTATTTTCTGAGTCCACAGAAAGGAACTGTGAACATGTAAGTTTTTTTGTGGGTAAACTGGTCTTCCTAGAGAAGAGGAATTAATGCTTCTAGAGCACAAGGAGATGATTTTCCTATTTACATAAATGTGATAAAATGTTCTACGTGGCATTATGGGAGACAAGTAATAGGTGAGCAGTTAAGTGTGACAACCAGCGCGTCTCATTGTAGGTTAGGAGTGTTGTTGCTGTTAGTGCTTGCATAAAACTATGTATTTGAAGCATTTTATGGAAATTGGTTATGTCTGTTATTCCTCAACATAGTTCTGACCCTTAGGCTCCACTTCCACATTTTTCTAATCTCAGCGCTTCCTGAGAAGATTATTGGGTCCATTTTTACTAACTGATGCATCTTTGGCAAAATGCATCTATACTGTCCTTGAGGGCTTATTTCTTTCTTTCTTTCTTTTTTTTTTTTTTTTTTTACTGCTGCATGCATTTATATTTAATATTTTTATTATCATCATGCTATGGTGAAAGTTCAAAGGAGGTATACAATGTTTGAGCTGGAGAGTTTCTCTATTTCTAAATCACCTTTTAAAAACTGGCCAGATGGGATGACAGAATTAAGTTCTTGCATTTCTTAATTCAATCCTCTAGTCAAGGGAAACCTTTTCTTTTTTTTTTAACGAGAAAGAAAAGTATGTCAGGTATCAGTGTTCAAAGAACTGTTTCTAAGCTGGGTATGGTGGCACACACCTGTAATCCTAGTACTTGGGAGGCTGAGAAAGGAGGACCAAAGGTTCAAAGCCAGCCTCAGCTACTTAGTGAGGCTCTGAGCAACTTAGACTCTGTTTTTTTTTTTTTTTTAATTATTCTTAAATAAAAAATAAAAACCAGGGCTTGGGGAATAGTTTGGAGGTAGAATGTTCCTGGATTCAATCCCTAGCACCACCACCAACAACAAAAGAAACTTTTTTGAATTCACTTACGATTTTTCCAATGGACTGTTCAATAAGGTTAACAAAAGCCTTCCCTACCACTTGTGAGGGAGGGAAATAAGCAACAGGAGGCTGTGTCACATCCATCTCCTCTAGCTGAACCACAGAAGGAGTTCCTTGGCACAACCTGCTGGAGGGCAAAAAGAGCCCCCAAGCAGGAGGCAATGCATAATGAACGATTGTGATATAGGTTGGAAGCAAAACAAGCTGTGGAGACATCTCAAAGGGAGTGTAGAATTTCAATGTAGCTAGGCTCCTAGTGGAGTAAGGACTGTGGAGGGCATAGGTTAATACCTTAGATGAATCCAGCTATATTCATAACACTGTTCTCTGGACACACATTTGTGACTCACTACAGGTAATGTGGTCATGTGGTCACATCATGTCATGTAGGTGACATCATGTAGGTGACGAATAGGTTCATGGCACAGACTGGAGCCAGACTCCTTGATTCAAAGTCTAGTCTGAGTCTGGCCAGTGATGTGTGGCTTTGGGCAGTGCACTTACTCTAATTGAGCCTCGGTTTCTTCATCTATAACGTCGAGACATGAGTTTTAAGATGTATGTTTTAAGTGTTGGCATTCATGAGCATAACCAAATGTTTACTATTCAGATTCATCAGTCATAGGAATGTCTAAGACATTAGATAAGTCTCCTTACTATACAGTTAATGTTCTAATAATTTATAAGAGAGCTCATTCGTTCCTTCAACAAGTGTCTATTGAACACTTTTAAACGTTCCAGGTACTGTGCTAGTAATCATCCATCTAAAAGGCCAGTTGAGGCACAGCCACACCGACTGTGAGAACAAAGAATTTATTCAGACCACGGTGACGATGGCCACCTGGGACAGAACACAAGGTATAGTTGCTTAGAACTAGTGCTCCACAAGTGGTCTTGGAGGGGTCTGGCTTTATAGACTTAAAAACAACCAGAAGGATGTTGCAGCAAACCAGATGTTAGAATTGCCTCAGTCAACACGAACAGCATAGGATGTCATACATTCCAGATGAAAACTAATAATCAGAAACAAGGCATTCTCTAAGTCGCTGCTCTCACGGTGTCAGGACATATACAAGGAACTAGGCTAAAGGTCAAGGGTTAAGAATCACCAGATTGTAAGACTTTGGAATACGGGAGAACATGACTGTTAGCCTACCACCCGAGCCCAAGGCCTGATAGGAATTGGCAGACTCTTTTCTTTTATTTGTCTTCATAATATAGGGATGAGCAAGGAGGAAACAATTCTGACACTCAAGGAGTTGACAGACATTGGGTGGGTGCTGCCTGGGTGACCTCAGCTGCCCAACCCACTCCCCGTTCCTTCTGAAAACTGTAGTATACATACCACTCTAGTCAGCTTCTCAGCATTTGAGGCTCCACTGCCAAAAAAGTCCTCATTCTTTTTATCTTCCCAGATGTCATTTCCTATCTTAGCTGATTGAGTGATGATGTCTACGTCTAGTCACAGTATTTCATTCCAGGTCAGAACACCAAGAGACGCACTTCTCTAAGTATTAATAACAAGATGACAAGATAGCAGACATGAATCTTCCATTAGCGTTGAGTAAGTTGTGAAGACTAGAGAACTGCTGGCCACTCTTACCTCACGTGACCTGTGTTAATTCTCTCATGAGCGTGGGGCCATGTGGTTCGCAGCCCTCCTTGTGATGGCTGCCAGGCCCATATCTTCATGCAGTAGCAGCCTGCTGCACACCAGTGAAGCTGAGCTCCAGATGTTGGGGCAGGACTGCCCAGGTCCCACTGACAGCCCTGAACTTGCCTGTCTTCTTTCTCACTCACATCTGTTCCACCACGAGCCTTCTGCACAGACCATCATGGATCTCTGCAGCTTATGTTGTTAAGTGCATGTCGAGTACCAAGATAGAGGAATACTGCTCCCCAAGGCTCTTCTCACGTCTTCCTTCCCACACAGCAGGCACCAAAAGGAGGAATATTGCTTTGGAAGGGTCAACCTAGAATAGGTGACTGAATTTGTAAGTTCTTGAAGGAAAATGATGAAATAATTCACTGAGGATGAGTGAAACTATAAATGAGAAGTAAATATGGTTGATTATGCTATTTTGTATGCTATTGTTTATTGATGTGGGCAATTAAAAAAGTTAACTATGCCTGATTCTTCTATCCTTAGAGAGGTTCATTGAAGAGTACAACTTTCTCTCCTGCTTCAGAGTCACTGAAGAATTTCTCTTAAAGATGCAAATGTAGACAGTTTGACTCTTACTGCTTGAGGGAAGGGTATAGCAGGATGTTTTGTGACCTTGACAAAGGCTACCTGAGCTCTTGCAAGGACAGCTTTGGGGGAGGAGTTGAGGCTGTTTGTGTAAGCAACTAAAATCCTTCTGAGAGGGAGAGAGGGAATTTAAGAATCTTAATCACATTTTAAAGTTGAAAGGAAACTCATGAGAGTTCACGACTTGTGAAGGGGACTTGCAAAACAGTGCACCACACGGGGAGGCCCAGGCTCGTCTGGCGGCCCCCGATGAATGCCAAAGCCCAGTAGCTGTGGGCTAGGACTGGTCCAGCAACGGGGGGCTGAGGATGGACTCTTGCTGAGGTTGGCCTGCCCCTCACAGTTTCGGATGACCATGGTGAAAGTGAGGGGCTCTCAGGGTCTGGTTCCCTCTGAACTAAACCCCTGAGTGATTGAACAGCGAGCAAGAGAGAGGAGAGAGGAGAGGAGAGGAGAGAGGAGAGGAGAAGAAAGGAGAGGAGAAGAGACGAGAGGAGAGAGGTTTCCCTAAAGAGTGCTTAGATTAGACTTCCTATAAGCCAGGATATGTTGAGCTGCAAATCTTTAAATTAAAAAAAAAAGAGCTATGTGACCATTTTTGGTGCCCAACCTGGTAAAGAAAGTCATACCTATTATTTATTCATAACAAACTATAAAGAAGATAGAGTAGACTGGGTTACAAATCCTCAGTTCATCATCGATGAAGGGACACGGCCCTTAGCAATGTGGCAAGGGGACCACACACGGTTCTCTCTGGATTCATTCCTTGTGTTGCATGATGCTTTCTTCCAAGCCAGCCATCTGGAATTCTGCTTTGATCCTCATGATAATTTTTCTGCATCACAAGTAGTTTCTAGGTGTTTTTTTTGCTTCTGTACTTGCTTAGGTTCAGATTTGAGTTTTTTTCAATGTATTTTCTCCTGAAGGCTTCTTTCTTCCCCAGTATTCTGTTACATGGTGCTACGTCATGCACCTGCGAATGAAAATGGCTTCCCAGCTCTCTGCCTCTGTGTGTCCCATAGGCTGCATCGGTGTTCTTTATGGTGGCTTCTTTCTCTCTGGGTACGTCAACATTCTCCATAGAGTAATTGTAGATGGCATCCTCATCACCCAACTGGTTGGAAAGAATCTTCTGCTTGGATCTGACTGGAATAATCTCCCTAGTTTTCTCACAGTACACCAAATTTCCTATGCAGTAACATGGAAACTGGGTCATGTGGGCATTATTTTTTAATCAGTTAATTTCCATTGTGTGTATGTGTATATGTGTATGTGTGTGTGTCCACTATGTAATTTTTAGGTTAAGAATTCCTAGCTTTTCTTATCACAAAAGGAAATAGGGTTTGTTTTCAAGAGACATTTAGATAAGAAAGAGTGAAGGTAAGTGAGCTGCTGCTCTGGAGGTTCCTATGTTCACCAGATTGTAGGACTCATTGCTTTTGCTTCCACCAGAGCGTCAGCATCAGGACCACATGTGTAGTCTTTTCACTGCCCACACCAATAAGGCATCTCTTAGGGACAGAAGACCGAGTTGCAGAAGGGTCTTTAATTGCCCATCTACATTGATAAATCAGAATTTTTCATTATGTGGCAGCAAAGGCAAAGAAATGCAAGGACGATTAGCTTCATCTTGGTGTGTGTGAAAAAGCTCTTAAACCCTGATAGAGATTTTTTTTTCAGCTACCTTTCAGCCATCAAACAAATACCCAACACTAACCAAACTTCCTGAAGTTTCCAACTGAAAATACTCTAGCAGGAGAATATCAAACAGATTTAAAAAAAGCAGTCTTGTGATGTGTATGAACTATCAGCTACTGAATTCAAGCTAGTTCTAGTACATTAAAATTTGAATTGTTTTGTTTTAAACAGATCTTGGAGAAGATGCTTTTGCTACTTAAAACAACAATTACTAAGTGATTGAATTGCATACTTAGGAAATGGGCAGGGCTCTTTGCAGCAGCCCATTGAGTACAGAATTAAGTGACAGAGAGACTTAAGGGTCACTCAGGGACTAAACCTCTCATTCCCTTACACAATGGACAAGTCCCTTCTTGGACAGGGTGGTTGTGGGAGGTGATCTTGAATATAAGTGTGAGTCAACAGTAGTCCCTTTACTTTTTTTCCCCAGCAGTCCTAATTTATCCCACTCGATCGGACTACTGTCTTACTTTATAGTTATACCACAAAACTCCATTTATAGTATTACAATTGGTAAATTTTCTTGGTGTCTATCCTCCATTTATTTCCATGTTCACTTTCTAGTTGGGACCAGAGAAATTTAGGGTAGCATTGTATTATTATATTCCTTTCAATTTCCACTCATCAGAAATACTCAAGGAATGTCCCATGGAAACATGTAACCAATGCATCATTCTGTTTTTAGAGAAGTGGAGATTTCTGCGGAGCATCCCACTAATGGGGTTCCTTAGTGATAGAAGTTCAGGCGATATTGCTCACTGAGGTGTTTCCAGCTGTTACTGCTCACTGAGCTGATAGAAGGCTTGCTTTGAAACAGAAAATAGAGTAAAACTGGGTTCACATGTTGTTTGGGGTCAGAAATTCTTATTTTGATGATTTTACTTAGTGTTTACTATATATGTTTTGGTTTTCTTTCCCATAATGCATATCATCATGTAGATTTTATATTTTGGTGAGCAAGTGTC
Organism: Graphiurus murinus; assembly: GCA_004027655.1. Lineage (NCBI taxonomy): Eukaryota > Metazoa > Chordata > Mammalia > Rodentia > Gliridae > Graphiurus > Graphiurus murinus. The sequence continues at coordinate 46,802 of PVLC010000136.1, forward strand.
TGTATTCATCTATGTGGATAGTGGCTTGAGAAGGTGGGCAAAGCCAGGTACTGTAACTAAGCTCTTTCCCCTGAATTCTCTCCTTCCTCTTCTACTGCTGTAAATGAAACGATTGCTGGTGTTCTGACATTTCCTTGGTAGGAAGGGGCACAGGGTGTGATACTGTCATTAACTTATTCCGCTGATGCTTACTGAGTTCTTACTGTGTGTCAATCACTGTGTTGGTGCCAAAGAAAACTCAAGCTTTGTCCTAAGCATGCCTAATTATAATCCAGAGTATCTTCGTAAAGCCATGCGGTTGGCACACATTTGTGTTCAGGGGTTCACGGAGCACGTGGCATACCATTTGAAAGTTAGGGAAGTTGAGGAAGGTAGTGAGGAGAAGAGACCCAAGTGTGTATATCACCAGGAGAAAATGGATGGGGGGATGGGAGGGCTGTCAGAGTGGATGAATGGACCATCTTAGCTGAATCAAAACGGATACAGTAGAGTGAAGACAGGTTATAAGAAGGGCAGGGTGAAGGAATCAGACTGGGTACTTTGAGATCTAGATTGTCAAACTGGATCTTTATTTATAGGCAATAATGGATTCATTTTACGAGTTAATAGTTGAGGATTTAAGTGCCAGACACAGGAGTAGACACTGGAGATACTGGAGGATAGATGAGACCTAGCCCCCTCGCCTACACAGGCTCAAACCTGAAGGGGTTTGAACATGGGGTTGATGTTTCCTGGAGATTGGCCCCACATTTTATTCATGGTGGATTGGATGGGAGTAAACTGAATTTGGGCAATCCTCTATCCCAGGGGTGTGGGCAGGTAGCCAGAGATCAGGGCCAACGAGCAAATGGAGGAGGAGACAAGGTAGGACAAGCGTCTGCTCTACCTCCTGGCCCAAGAGCTGGTGCCTGAAGCTGTCTCCCCCGCCCACAAGCTCTTCTCCTCTTCATAAGAGGCTCATCTAATGTGGATGACCCTGCAGGAGTCACATTCGAGGAGACTGCTGACCTTCAGCTTTCTTTTGGGGAGAGTTATTTGCTAATTTGTTCCCGTATTCCTCGGGCTCTAAGAATACCAAACAGTTCTCTCTCACTCACTTCCACTCCACCCTGGATATTGCTTGTATTGTCCTTAAGAAAACTTTGTGTCAGTGTCATCTCTTCCTAGGTAGGATTTAAGCACCTGGTGGTGAGTAAGGGCTGTGTTTTCTACTCTTTGACGGTTCTCAGTGTATTGTTATCCCCCGATGCCTTTGTTGCCTGGCAGATTTTCTAATGAGATAAAAGATTCCGAACTTATTACCAGACACAAGCAAATCCAAGTAGCAGCTAAATACAAAATTACTTATCTTTTGGAAATGTATGTGGGGTGTGTGTGTGTGTGTGTGTGTGTGTGTGTGTGTGTGTTTGCATGTGTGTTTGTGCACTCTTCCCCCATTTTTTTCTCAGCAATTGTTGCTGAATCGGTGATTTCGTGGTAAGAATATTTTTAATCTGGAAAGCATCCAGCAGCCTTTCATATCATCCTAAAACCACATCACTCATTTTCTTTTCTGCTTGTGGGCCACAGTTGCACTGGGTCATACACTCAGGATGGGAGTGTTTTTTGATAAAAACTAACGGATATGTGAGTATGCAGTTGCCTAATTAGTTTCCGACCTTGTTTCTAGTTTCTAAAAGTATGCTCTAAGAGAATGCACGGTCAGCTGGAACACACTCAGCCCCTCCTCAGCTCTTCCTGAGCATCCCTTAACCCTGTCGGTCCCCTTTTCTTCAAGCCCACATGGGCTTATCCATGTAGTGTAACATGAATCTAAAAGATTTTTGGAGAGGGGTATCTGCAAAACAAAGATGAGGAGGTAGATGTTGGGCTTCTGCCCATCCATGAGGAGGTGAGGTAGCAGCTGGTGGAGTAGGGAGACCCAGGAACCCGGGAAATAGAAGCCCACCTACATGTCTGGGGTTCTCACTCTCATGAGACTCCTAACAAGGGCATGAGTTGGCAAACATGCCTGGTACTTGGTCTCTGGACCCTCTCCCAGCTTGTCAGAATCAGTCTTCCAAGGCTCTTTTTTCTTTACTTTTTAGACAGTACCTCTTTTGAATACTTGTATTCCTTTAAAAATTGATTTATTCTATCCATTTTATGCCACACGAGTGATTTTTCATTTAATGTAAGCTCGCGCACTGTTTTTCATTTTGATGGGGATTTGTCTTCAGAATTAATTTCAGTCATTTATTCTCTTCATATCTTTAGCAACTCACACAAACAGGACTTGAAAGACTGGTTTTTATGATTCATTGGATCTTTTTAAAAACATTAATTTTCTTCCTGTTCCACAATTATTTTACTTAAAATGTTATGAAGTTATGTATTTTTCTTATTTAGAAGATAACATGAAAAAAGAATGTTTCTGTTTATGTGTGAATTCAGGAGGAAAAATAGGATTAGTTTGTCATGTCCACGTTATTTCAGTGGGTTTTCTTCAGCTTTTGCAATTACGAGAGAAGTACTATATACTTTTTCTTTTTACTTTGAACCTACCAGAGAAAAGATAGAGCCCCAAGTAGCTTTTCAATTAGCTGAATCTTTTTACAAGAAAGGTTCTAACAAGAGAGAGTCGCCTGAAAGCCTTCCCCCTTCATGTTGGAGTGATAAACCAAGCCTGGTGCATTGCTGCATTCCCAAGACATCTTTTTCTGCACAAGCATTCTGAAGTGACTAGCTGGATGAACTGTCTTAAAAGGACAGCCTACTGTGATTCGTAATCCCAGTACTGCCACCGTGGGCATAGCTGTGTAAAACAAAAAGGCTTTTTCTAGCTTTGTGAGAACCGCCACTCAAGCATTTAAAAACATGGAGTCTGCGTTCATTGAGAAGCACTCCTATTAATGTTAATGAAAGTCACACATTTACCTCAAAGCCAGAAAGGATGCTTCGCTTCTCCCCCAGGAACCCTAGATTATAAAGAAAGAAGATCTTTCTTTTTTTTTTTTTTTTTTTGTAGATGGAATAATGGAGCCGAGGCAGAATCTGACAACATTTAAAATAAAGCTCTCCATTTGTTGACACTAGAAAAATATCTTAGTGTCACAGCATAAATGCAAATGCTTCCATCTATGTTTGATGCTCTTCAGATTTGTCTTTCTTTCACTTTGAAAAGAAACTGAAATCATTTTGATTTTTAAAAGATAAAACAGATTTTAAAAATACATACATTAGCTACTCACTTTCTACTAATTCACTTCAAGGGTCCTTATAGGGTAGGATCTGAGAGGAGGAGAGAAGATGAAACAGAATAGATGAAAGACACAGATAAAAACAGTAACACCATAATAGTCCTGTTCTTCATCTTTTAAGGAAACATATTCCATCATTCTTATCGAGCTAAACTGCCTCTGATGTTGGTGGGCTCCATGCACTGGAAATGCTTTATTTTCAGTGTTAGCAAGATCAATTACCAAATCCTTACCACCAAGAGTGGTAGAAACAGCTGACAGTCAATAAGTCTCATGGAAAAAGAATTACCATTTTATGTTTCAAATTTGTGTCAATCTACATGGTGAATCCCATTGACTTTGAGGATTTTGGTAGTTCACAATTTTGTTCAGAAAATGGGTTATGTATGGAATGGAATGGGCATAGATTTAGGGATTTAGAACACAGGCTCAAGTTTATTTATTCAGAAAAATTAATGTGCATTCAAGCACTCAGTCTCCTAACTAATTCATGGAATTTTATCTATGGAACTTTTTTTCCCCTGAGCTTTGGTATTGTGCTCACATTTAAAATCTCCACCAATTTTCTTTCAGGAACAACCTCTTTCTAAACAGGGTTGTCAATATGTTATTTCCTCCATACTGTGATTCAGGCTGAGCAAACCAAATTGTCAATCCTAATGGCCACAGTTATTAGTTTGAGATGGACACATGGTTCAAACTAGGGAAGCATGGGGAATTTGCTGGAGCTTACTGGAAGGAGTTAGTGGACACTCCCCCAGAATCATAAGCTATACGGATATTACTAACTCTGAGTTTCCAGAAATGAGCATACCTAAGAATAAATGTGACCTCACAGAGAAGGCACCCCACAGAGCTGGAGAGGAGGAGGACAGCAATAGAGCTCTGATAACACTGAGCTTAAACTTACTTGAATTCAGCCCTGGACATTTAGTTATATAGAATCAAACTATTTTTTCTTTTATCTATTTTGTTTTGTTTAGACTAGCTTGAGTTTTGGCAAGAATGCTTTAGGTCCTTATTGGTACAAAAGACGGTTTTTACCTTGAAGATGTGTTGTGATGATTGAAGGAGACAGTGTAAGTGAAAGTAAAATACAGGAGTACCCATGGTGGGCCTCACTGGGCATAGGTGGAGGACTGGAGTGGCCCTCCCTACTAGGGTGAGAAATCCGAGAGAGTGACTGTGCTTAAGATTCCCTATCTCTAGGGAGGTTATCATTTCTTAAGATGAATCCTAGTCTCCTACTCTAAAGAATCATATTACAAGTGAATTATGTTTATACTTTATGATAATAGGAAAGGGGTGAAACTTCCAGAACCACCAGTGTCCATTCAGGCACTGGTCATGTGCTGGAGGTACAGCTGTAAATACAGCTGGCAGGCTTCTGCTCCCATAGCCCTTGTGCTTCAATATAGATGTAAGGTCTTACCCCAGAAATACTTCAAATGGATTTTGGGTCAGCATTTACTGTCTGGGAAGTATGAGTAATAGTGCCATCTTCATTGCTTAGTTGCTTATGTACTGGTAGGGAACACTGGAAGGTCGGGAACCCTGTGATTTGATTCCTTTCTTCAGTTACACACATGTACATTTGAGCCACATATGTCTGGATCTTTTTTTCCCTTAAATTCAACAAGTTTGGTCATTTATGTATGTATATATGTTTGTATGTATGTATGCAGACATGCATGTATGTATGTATGTATATGTATATGTATGTATGTGTATGTATATATTCAGCATCCCTCTGTGTCTGCAGGCTCTTGCATCTGTGGATTCAACCACCTGCAGATTGAAAATATTCAAAAACAATTACTTCTGTACTGATCATGTAGACTTTTTCTTGTCATTCTTTGCTAAACAATACATTATAATAACTTACATAGGATTTACAGTGTATTAGTTATTATAAGTAATCTAGAGATTATTTAAAGTATACAGTAGAATATTATTGGTTATATGCAAACAATATGCCATTTTATATAAGGTTTTGAGCATCTTCAGATTTGGATATGTGAAGAGGATCCTGGAACTAATCCCTCCTTGTATTGAGGCATGACTCTGCACACGTGCACGTGTAGCTATATTTACTCACCCTCATACTACCAGGAAATATCTTGCTTGGAATGATGAAAAATAGCCCTTTACTACTCTACTATGTCAACTGATTTATCTAAAGTTTAAGATTTCACTTTAGGGCTTGTGCTGAGTTTGGCTTTAACTGTGTTTTACTCATTTTTTAGCATTGTGTATAAAATACAGTGTTCAAAAAGCAATGCAATATGTTTAGTGGAAGAATGCAAACTTTGAAATCCAACAGAGTTGAGTCCCAGCCCTGCCATTTAGCATGTGGAAAATAAACTTTCTTGATTCAGTTTACTGAACTTATGCTACAAATTTCTATAGAGTTATTGTTTTTCAACTTATTCTAATCAGCTTACATCCAAAGCCAAAATTTCCCTCTATATTATTGATGGGAAGGAAATAGGAGTCCATGCAATTATTATAAGGGGATTGTGCAAAAAATTCCTATAAGCCAAATAAATAATGGCTCACATATATACCTTGTATGCTAGTGTTTTTCAAATATGCAAAGATAATCTTTAATTAGTAACTGAATAAAACTTATTTAGTAATATTACCTAATTCAAAATAGCTCTGTGCAATTATTTCAACCAATGGGTAAAAATGTATAAGTAGTATCATGTACGATTTATCCAATTTGTTAAAATGTAAAAAGAACCTCTCTGCAAAGTAATGAATTATTTGTGAGTGTGTGTGTGTGTGTGTGTGTGTGTGTGTGTGTGTGTGTGTGTTTTACTGGGGATATTTTAAAAAAAGATTTTCCCTATTTATTTTGTTCTTCTTGTTTTGACCTCCTTCTAAAACTTTGCTTCCTCTTCTCTTTTCCTTCCCACCTTTCTCTTCAAGTAAGATCCACCATTATTTTTATGTCCTAAGTCTCCAATGGTTAATACTAAAAATCAGGCTGGGAAAAAAAATGGCCATGGCTTCTTTCCTTGGCATTTTTCCCAAGAGTCCTGTTCAGGTCTATAAGTTGTGTGAGTGCTTCTCTTTTGTGCCACAGAAATATATATTTTTAATCCCCTCAATCAAGACTTCTTGGGGCTTCCTAGTGTACATTTCAATATATCAGTTTTGTTATACACAAATCTAGATGGACACCTAGTAGCAGAATCCAAGCTACAGAATACATTAAGATCCCTCATGGTCCCAGCTTGAGACTCAGGTCACATAAAGTCACATTTATTTATCTCTAATCCAATCATGACTCCAACACTGTCTTCATCGCCAGCTCAAACAAAGTACTGAAAGTTACTGCAAAACAGCTTCTTTGAGTATATTTTAACTTTTTTGGGGGGTGGTGGTATTGGGAATGAGCCCAAGGAACATTCTACCTCAGAGCTACACCCCTAACCCTTTTTTGTTTTTTTAAATTTTGAGACAGGGTCTTGTTAAGTTGCTGAGGTTGGTCTTGAACTGTGAATCCTCCTGTCTCAGCCTCCCAAGTACTAGGATTACAAGACTGTGCCACCACACCCAGCTTAATTTAATATAAAATTATGTAATATAAATTATAAATTATTTAATATAAATTTATATAAAACATACAAAATATATATATTGAGCAGTAAATTTTATAAATTTTAAATTTACAGAAAGTTAAAGTGATGATAGTAAAGTTAAAAATATCAATTTTCCCACTACCAAGAGTTAATGAAAATAAAATACCATATTTGCTAAGGAAGTGAAACATAACAAAAAACTAAAGTCCCCTTTAGTGACTGTTGTCAGTGGCATCCCCTAATTCATTTTCAGAGGCAGCTGTTACAAATAGTGTATAGCTTTATAGTTCATTTAAGTACATATATATTATGTTCACTCATTTATTATCCAAGTGTTACTCTATCTTTTTTCCCACTCAACATTAATTTTTGATATATATATATATATATATGCACATTTTCATATGTTATGACTACAATTTATTCCCTGCTTGATGGTCATTTTGATTACTTCCATTCAAAGATGTCATAATTGCCAGGCAGTACTTACCTGTAATGTGGTACTTACCTGTAATCCCAGTACTTGGAAGGCTGAGAGAGGTTTGAGGCTAGTGCACAGTAATCTAGTGAGACTCTGTTTCAAAATTAGAATGGCAGAGGCAGAATGCCCTTGGGTTCAATCCCCAATATCACACACACACACACACACACACACACACACACACACACACACGTGTCATAATCTTTTATGAATGAGAACTTTTCTAATGTGTGGATCTAAAATTTTTGTACTATAGGAAAGATTATTATAATACAATGTTAAATCTTTGTAACTCCGCCTGTGATAGGGTTAAATTTTGGCAAAAAGTTCTTTTCAATTTTCCAGCATTGATGGCATTTTTTTGTGAAGTTTTCAAAGTTTCTTTCCGCATCCTTCCTTCAGTTACTCCTCCCCGCTCCTTCCCTTCCCCAGAGGTCTCCTCAGCCAACATCCCATTGCATTAATGCCTTGGCAAGTATGGTTACTCAGAGGATGTATACACATATTGCCTTCCCAGGACACTTTCCTTGGAAGTAGCAAAAATAAACCTGATGAAAAAAAAAATCACAGAGAAAGATCCATTCTTTAAGATGCCAGCCATCAGGCTGATATGAATGACTCAGATTCAAGAAGTGACAAGTAACATATTGTCATTTGGAAACAGAAATTGCTAATCTTTAACCCCCGACCATCCAGACCATTACAGGTACAATTTCCTAATGTTCTCCTAAATGGGGGCACAGGTAGCCTCCAGCCTGCAATGCACATTCATTCCGTCCTGTGTCAGACCTCATCCATGAATATTTTATGACAGCGGCCAGATAATTAAGCAAATAGTTGAAGGAGCAAAAAGGGCAACAGAGGCAAGGGATGACAGGGTAGAGAGGGGGAAGGAGCCTTGGATGCTCATCGGTTTTTTTCTTTTAAGGAATATGATTAAAAACTTGTAGACAAAAAGAGACAAGGTATTTGTAGTTTTACATATGCATAATCTTTTTTTAGGGGGATACTGGAGATTGAATCCAGAGGCATTCTGCCTTTAAGCTATTCCCCCAGCCCCCCCGTTTTATTTTTGGTTTCTTGAAATAGGGTCTTGCTAGATTGCTGAGAGTCTCTATAAATTGCGGAGGCTGGTCTTGAACCTGTGATCCTACTGTCTCAGTCTCCCAAGTACTGGGATTACAGGCATGAGCCACCATGCCCGGCTACATATGCATAACTTTTACATTTTAATATGCTGTTTAATATCTGGTGTGTGAAGAGGAATCCAAGGCTGGCGTGAGGCCACACTGGCTGAACCAATGGCAAGATGGGATTTGAATGCCCGTGAGCCACTCCAAGTTCAGCTCTGTCTCCGGATTACTGAAGGCCAGTGCAATGTAGCAGTTAAAGCAGGGAAAATAAATACTTCATTTTCCCCTGTGCTGAAAGTGTTGTCATTGCAATGAACAGGATAGTTGGCAGAAAGAGGGTCCTGGCTTGAGGAAATTTGAATTTGCAGTCAGAATCACATGGCCTCTCAGCTGTGTGACCTTGGGCGATTGCCCCTCTATCCCTATTAGTGGAGCTAGCTATTATCGTACATGTATGAAACCCACAGGGTAGCCCCTACATTTCACCAGTGTCAAACATTAGTTTCCCTTTCTTCTAGCTTATTTTTCCTTCAGAACTCCAACAAGTAGCAAATGTATGGATTGAAATTTCAGACACAAAAATTAGTGTTACTTATAAAGGCAGTTGTTGGGTGAATGAACAAAAATTCTTGTAGGATTTTTTAAAAAATTTAGACATATTCATTACAAAGAATACATTTACAAATATAAACGATACTGCTAATATCTCTCAGAGAGATGCTCTTCTAGATGGAAAAAAATCATTTGTGGCTATAGTAATATCTTGGAAATAAATATATTGGTATATACTGTTTTAGTTAGGTTTAAACCTAGAAGGTCTTTGCACTATTAATTATTAAGAAAACATAAAAACATACTGTTATGATTTGCTTTTAAAATGTCCCCCAAAACCTTGTGAGTGGGCAACGTAGACAGATTTGGAGGCGGGACATGGATTGAAGAGGTCGATTGCTGGGGGTATGGCCTTGGGGACTGTGTTTGTCCCCCACTCCTCCTGCCCTGCCCCTGCTACCCAGCCACCATGAGCTGAACTGGTTTTTCATCCTCTGCTATTCCCTAAAGCCCCGCCACAGAGGTTTCTACCTTGGGACTGGCTGATCACGGACTGACCTGGTCATGGATCATGAGCCTCAAATAAACCTTTCTTCCTCTAGGCTGTAATTGCCAGGTATTTTGGTCATAGTGGTGAAAAAGCTGACCCAAGAAGAGACATTGCAGGACTTCTGCCCATGAAAGAAGAAATGCTTTCTTTCCATAAAATCTAGAAAATGGGACTGTGATCCCTAATAGAAAGTACGTGGTGGAGTGGTCCTCAGAGTTACCTCACATTACTGCTGAGAGGCGGTATCCAGGTTGTGATGTAGGGAAGAAAAGCCTGAATGGAGCTGGTGGTTTGATGACGGGAGGGGACAGACACTGGAGTTTGGGGAGGCATCAGAAAGCGCAATTAGTGGGCAGAGTATGGGCAAGAAGAGACAGAAAGAGAATTGCCCAGACAGAGAGCTCCAGAGATCGTGGATGGTCTCCCTTGATGAGGTCATCTACAGATCTCTTTGGATAAGTACTCATCTGGTTGTACGTGGGTGACTCTTCATCTGTCAGGGAATGAGCCGACGGAAAGCAGTGGACCCAACAATTTCCATTATCGGGTTCCATTCTCACCAGCCCAAGGGAAGAAATCTTGGGCCGTGGAGTTCTCAGAAGGGTAGCACCTTAGTCTTGCTGCTAAATTGGCCCTACAGTGAAGTGTGCACCGTATTCACCCTAATAAACCTTAATGGCAAGTCTTGAAAAGGTCAGTATGCTGTGCATATTGTAAAAGTGCTGTAGAAAGTCAAATGCTCAATAAAGGAAAACTGGAAAATGAAACACTCAGTGTCATCAAATCCACAATGGCCAGTAAATTGCAAAAAATCACTCTGCTTGTGAATAAGCGGGAAAGTATGTCCAATAACCAGGATGAAATGACAGCGATGAAGGAATTAGACGATAATAAGGATCTTAAAACAACAATTAAATATGTTCAAGGGTATAAAAGGAAACGTGAGCATAAGGAGAAAAAATGTTAGACATGATAAATGACCAAAAGAGACAGTGAGAAGTGGAAAACTCAACATCCACAGAGAAAAACAGACTGAAGGCATTTAATAGCAGGTTACGCACTACAGAAGAACTGAACTGAAGAAAAAGCAACAGAAACGATTCCAGATGAAGTACAGGGCAAATAAAAAGAAAAACAAACAATGACAACAGTTAAATAGGAAGGAGTAGTTGTGTGTTTTATTGTACAGCAGGGTGAATATAGTTAACTATAATTTATATTTCAAAATGAGAGAATTTTGAATGCTTCGTCACAAAGAAATAATAAATGTTAGAACTTGTGGATATCCATCCCATGGCCACCTAGGAGGAAAAGAATGAAAGGGGCAGGCCAGTGGACCTCTCTCTTAGGTGAAGGCCCCACTGGACACTGTCCACAGCTTTTATTCATTCTAAAGGGGAGAGGTTGAGGTACGGACATTGCTGCATAGGTGCAGAGTCCAGGGGGTAATGTTTAGTAAAAGTACAGGAAGAGCTAGGGGTAAAGTCTAACTGGGCAGGTCGCAGAACAATTGTAGAGCCCCTGAAATGATGGTTAGTAATAAAACCGCTGAGGATGTGCAGACGATCTTTGAGACAATGTCTGATAAGTGGGATATTTGGGGATAGACGCCAGCAAGAACACAGGACGTTTACCTTGGAGGAACAGGCTGCTTTCAGCGAGTTTAGCAGTCTGGCCATGGCTTCCGATGACCCTTAGACCTTTCCAAGGCAAATGCTAACCTCTCTCTGGTAGTCACACTCTCCACAAGAAGTGAGTGACCTACTAATCACTCTGATATGATCATTACACAATGTACACATGTATCGCTTCCCATTGTACTCCATGATTTGTACAATTATCATGTGTCAATTAAAAATTTGAAAAAATTAGAAAATCTCTGTAACCTTTGGTACAATATCAAGCAATCTAATATGTTCAATTAGTCTCAAGATAAAGAGGGAAAAGAGTAGGTGGTCCAGAAAAAAAAAAAAAAAAAAAACATTTTAAGATCCCCAAGGAGCCGGGCATGGTGGCGCACGCTTGTAATCCCAGCATTCGGGAGGCTGAGACCGGAGGATCTGGGTTCGCGGCCAGCCTCCGCTACCTAGTGAGGCACTCCACAACTTAGTGAGACCCGGTTTCAAAATAAAGAATAAAAATTAGGGCTGGGGATATAGCTTGGAGGTAGAATGCCCCTGAGTTCAATTCCAGTACTGAAAAAAAAAAAAAAAAAAGATCCCCAAGGAGTCAACAAGCAAGAATAAAAGTAAATAAAATAAAAATGGGGGAGTTGTGGGAGCCCAGCTGGGCCCTTTCCCCCCTGGCAGTTGCTATCTGCATATATGAGCAATTATACTGACTCTTCTGCTATGGCTACATTGGCGTCTCGAAGTCTGGAGATTGCTCCTAGGATGCGTAGATGAAAGACCCTCCTACTTCTTCGAAAGTAAATATATGACTCTAAAGGAGTATGGTTTTATGACTCTAGAAAGTTTGCTTTACCAGGTTATGTTAAGAATGTGGACTATACGTGTAAAACGAAGAAGTGGTGCTATTTGCGATCTGACAATGATTGATATGTCATAAATGTCTATGTAACCCTGTTGTACTCAAGAAATGTATAAAAAATCCGTGCTGAAAAATTAAAAAAAAAATCTACCATAAAAAAAGAATAAAAGTAAGGAAGAGCACAATATTTCAGTCAGGGTACAATTAGAAGAGAAAAATCACCCAGTTATTTGAAGGGGAGAGTTTTTAATACATAGATTATTGAAGGAATTAAGGGCTTGACTGGTAAAAAGAGAACTCTAAAGCCCACAGGAAGAGCAGCTGTAAGAAGCAGGCTCTCACTGTCCTGAGGGCTAAGAGGAGCATCAAGGAAGAGTCCTTCCAGGGCTAAGGGCCAGTCCTTGCTGGAGAAAGCCCAGCTGTGTCTCACTGGGAAGTTGGCAGGGAAGTTGGTGTGGTGCCATGCTGGTGGAATTTGCAGCAAATGCGTCTTCTGGAACTTGCTAGAATTCCATACTCTAGAGTTCAGGGAAAGCTGCTCCTGGGGAGACATCCCCCTGAAAGCACGCTGAGAGGTGCAGGTAGTGTTGCTGGCATGAAGTGCTGCTGGCCACCACTGGCCTCGGGAGTCAGGCCCTGAGAAGCCCCAGCTGTTGTCAATTCTGCCACATGAACAAAATCAAGACGCAAGCCCCTTCCTCTTGTAGTGTCTCCCAGGATCCTGTGATGACAAAACTTACAACCAGCTGGCAAAGGGAAAAATACTCAAAGGACCAAGATCCATTTTTATAAAACAGATAGACAGTGAGGTGTAGATTAAAAGCTGAGAGATGAACTGTGGTCATCACAGTCCACCTATTGGCCACTTGGCTTTGAAATGCACTCTCGTATTCACAATTGAGCTTCTGTACAGCAACAAAGCAACTCTTTCTTTGCACGTAACAAGCTGTGTCCATCTGACAAGTAAAAGTTCTCAACCTTTCCCAGAAAAGAGAAGCATGCAGTCCCCATTGTATAAATCGCTGACTATATTAATTCCTCCTCAAATTCAGTCTTAGACCCACTGGGATATTTTCTTACCTAAAAAAATAAAACCTAAAGTTAACTTCTAATAATTTGTGCGTAAGTTAAAATAGGAAGAAGGTAGCTGCGATATACAAGCAAGCATGCAGACATAATAAAGAGAATATGCATGAAGCCACTGCACTCATCATTTCTGTAGTTGAGATTCATGCCTTTCTTCTTCAAATACCCGTTTTGTATTTCCCTTGCTCTCAGTTAGAATTTCAACTACTCTGGGTTCTTTACCTGGGAAAGTATCTTAGACATTCATTCCTGGATAGTTTGAGACCCAAATCATTCTGCTTTTTAAACCATTTTTAAGTAACTTTAAATATTGAGCATGGAAGTTTTAAAAGGCATTGCTGTGATGTGGATGAGTGTCCTGCAAAGGTCCGTATATAAAGGCTTGGTCCCCAGATTGGCAGGACTGGGAAGTGCTGTGGCCCTTTAAGAGGTAGGGCCTTATGAGAGGTTCTTGAGTTTTTGCAGTCCTATTCCTGAAGGGGGTTACTGGACCTTGTCTGTCCTCTCTGTCTGTTTCCTGGCTTGTGTTGTGACCGCTCATTCTGACACGTGCTCCCACACTGCCCACATCAGAGGCCAATCCAACAGACCTTCAAACAGTGATCTAATAACCTTTTTCTCTCTATAAGTTAATTGCATCAAGTATTTCCTTATAGCAACACAAAGATAAATAATATAGGTATCTTCAAGGATCCTTTGGGTTCTAATCATAGTCCTTTTTGCCTCTGTGCTATAGCAAGTTTCCTTGGCAATTGGGTTCAATTCCTTTAACCAGTATACCTTTCTTTATTGAGCATAAGGAACCTAGTACGGCCAGGTGACACCATTGTAGTGTCCCTTGATGGAAACATTTTTCCCCTTGAGAATGAGTACTAAAATCTTACACCCAGAAAAATACTTTTTAAAAATGGAAGCAAAAGCCCAAGGATTCTTATCTTTATTTTTATGTGTCATTTAAAGTAAACCTATCCTTTATTTATTGTATTATTTAAAAATTGTACATCTGTGATTTTCTGAATTTTTACTATAATAAGTAGAGGTGCGTATTTTTTTTTTTTTTTTTTACTTTCCTGCTTGATATTCATTAGGTTTCACAAATATGTAGATTGGTGTCTGCAGTAGTGTGGATATCAAATATCCCCTAAAGGCCCTTGTGTTAAAAGCATGTTCCTCGGAATGGCGAACCAAAGTAACCCTTTTCTCTTTTTAAGTTGCTCATCTCAAGTATTTTTATAGTGATGGAAAGTTGACTAACACAGTACCTTTCATTATTTCTGGAAAATATTTAGTCATTGTTTCTTTTAATACTGCTTATTTCATTCTTTCTATTCTCTTATTTTAGACTTTAATTAAGGATATGATAGTCTTTATTACTGTTTATATTATGAGTCATATGCTGGTTTTAAAAATATTTTTAAATTGTCTATATTTAATACAAATATAATATATTTAAATATCTTTAAATATGGTCTTTTTGGTTCTCCCTCTTCTAACCTGTCTTCTGGTTCACTCTCTGCAGCTGGGTATGATTCACTACCCCTTTCCACTGAGCTCTTAGGTTTAGTTATTGCATATTTTGCTTTATAATTTCTTTTTTTTTTTTTTTTTTTGGCGGTACTGGGGATTGAACTCAGGGGCATTCTACCTCCGAGCTACATCCCCAGCCCTATTTTTTATTCTTTATATCGAAACCAGGTCTCACTAAGTTGCGGAGTGCCTCACTAAGTAGCTGAGGCTGGCCTCGAACCCGGATCCTCTGGTCTCAGCCTCCCAAATGCTGGGATTACAAGCATGTGCCACCACGCCCGGCATCATATTTTGCTTTATAATTTCTATTTGGATTTTCTCCTAACCATCTTGTCACCTGCTAATCATCACAATTTCATTGCTGATAACTTTAGTCTATTGTCTGATAAATTCACTATCTAGCGTTCTTGTGGGCTTATTTTTGTTTTCTGTTATTTCTTCTGATCCTTGTTCATAGACTCCTTTATGATCCTATTTGATACGGAAATTATAGGAAAAATTACAAGTTTTACCTGGTATAGTCCTCTCTTGAGTATCTTTATGGTCTTTATAAATTATGTGTTATTTATTTAAGTTGACTAGTAAGCTTACCAATTGATGAGATTATATTGTATTATAGACCTACCTTAGTCTACCTACTCATATCTTTAAGTCCTTTAATTTGGAAAGTTAACTTGATCTAACAGTTAGCTTTTCTTTTTAACATTCTTGTTTTTTGTATATTTGATCAAAACAGAGTTAATTTTCTAGTTTTCCTTTTAAGCTCCTTGTTGTATACCATAAACATTTAAAATTTTAGACTTAATGAATCCATGTCACATGACTTAGAGTTTTAATTAATATATGTTTCTATCTATATGCCTGAGTTTAAAAACGATTTTTTAAACACATGGTGTCTATTCATTCCTATTATTTTATATGATAGGTGGGGTGCCAGTAATGGACAGTAATAACAGTTTTTTCGTAAGCACAGATATATGGCTATTACCTTGTGATTTATCCTGATTGTATTGATGGCATCTTATAGAATCAGAGAGATTATGTTCACAGCGACGATGTCCCCAAGACAATCTCTGCCACAGCTGTCCCCTGATACCACAGAAGGCTACAAATAAGAGAAATGAGTTTTAAAAGTTACTTTGAAATAATTTAAGTTTATTATTCATCAAGCATGAAACTCATAACCTTTTCTAAGAGCTGCCAGTAATTGTGCCTCCTTGAATTCAATATTCATTCTAACCAAAAGAAAAACAAATTGCAGTAAGTCATAAGAATGCCTCTTTCTTTCTCACTCCTGTTTTTTTTTTTTTTTGCCAGCCTATCATCCTATTTTATTCTCTTTCTTCAGTTTTATTACCTCTAACCATGAGCATTATACAGTTATCCCTCTGATTATAACATTGTTCCTTTGGGG
This sequence comes from Graphiurus murinus, assembly GCA_004027655.1. Lineage (NCBI taxonomy): Eukaryota > Metazoa > Chordata > Mammalia > Rodentia > Gliridae > Graphiurus > Graphiurus murinus. Next base: position 62,864 of record PVLC010000136.1, read on the forward strand.
AAAATGAGGCTTTGAATTATACTATTTTTTTCCAAATGCTTCCAGATTCGAAAATGCGATATTACTCAAAAAAGTAATATACATATCAGCTTACTTAAAATTTATTTCTTTTGAAACACAAGAATAAATATTGTCTCTTTATAACAGAATCGCCAGATATATTTCTCTTTTTTCCCAGAGGACAAAATCATACCCAAACGTTAGATATAAGAGCAGAGTATATATGCATGAGGGAATTGAAATTATTTTGAATTCATTATTCTCTTTTCTACCCTGTACCTCTTTACTTCAGCTTATTACTTTCTTCTCATGGAGACTCTATATTGAAACAAAACAAAGCAAAAAGGAGGTAGTGATACAGAAATGGATTTTTCTTTTATTCATATAACAAAAACCTTGTATTTTGGCCTACTAATTTATCTTTTCTTTAATTGTATTTTCTTCTTGATAAGACAGAATAGTATTTTCTCATTGCAGTGTTTTTTAGCCTTTAAAAATAGAGATAGTCTCGTCATTTTCGCATTTGCTTTCTAAAAAATTTTGAATGATTTTTTTTTTTAATCTTCTGGAAGGTTTGCTTAAGATAATTGTAAGAGTATTTCTTTTCACAAAACAAGTATTTCTGGAAAGTTCAGAGGGGTATAAAAAGGAGAGAGGAATGGATGCTGTCTCAGTTTATTACTCATTAGGTCCTGTAGGCTCTTTGACTACTGAAGATCTACATAAGGTTTGAGATGGAGCCAGACTTGCAGCGTAGGTCTGGAGCACAGGTGCTAAGTGCACTTCTGGACCTCAAATCATGGTAGACCCAACTTCTGGCCTCCTGAGATGATCATCATGACAGATTTAACAACAAACCCACCTGAAAGTCTTTGAGTAAATCAATCAAACTATTATAGGACTGAATTTCATACAAAATGCATCCAGGCATATGATTAGATTTTATTATGGTGTCTATATCAATGAACTCAAACACAATATATATTGTGGTACTGGGGATTGAACCCAGGGGCATCCTACTTCTAACTATATCCCCAGCCTTTTTATTTTTTATTTTGAAACAAGATCTAAGTTGTTGAGGCTGGCCTTAAACCTATGATCCTCCTGTCTCAGTGTCCCAAGTACTGGGATTATAGGAGTGCACAATCCTACCTAGCTAATAAAATAGTATTGTTTATTTTTTTGGTACTGGGGATTGAACCCAGGGACATTCTACCACTGAGATACACCCCCAGGCTTTTCTATTTTTTATTCTGAAACTGAGTTGCTGAGACTAGCCTTGGGAAGCTTCCCAAACACTGGGATTACAGGCATGTGCCACCAGGCCTGGCTATAATATAATATTTTTAAATTCTTTTCCCATGTGGAAGGAATAATCTTTTGGTTTTTCCTCTTAATTAGACTTCCTGAAACCTACATATTACGAATCCAAGTCAATGTATATTCATCATATGGGTATTTGGGACACTTGGAAATCTTCAATTTTATCTTGTTCTCTTTGGTTCTTCCATAAATACAGCATGGATTTCCTATTTAGTGCTTTTTTGGTATAATCTTTATCTTTGTAGAGTCCATTGCTGATGTCATTGCATTGACTTTGGTACTTAGATCTGGATATTTCTTCTTTCTATTGTATTAGAGAATAACTAACAGGAGATGCAGAAGTTTCAATACTCCATAGGCTCAAGAACTCTACTTACAGCCCTTGTTGAAGCCAGCACGGCACATATGAGGCAGTCCCTTGTGTTCTGTTCACCATCTTGGCTGTGTGTGTGGAGAAGGAGCCAGTCAAGGAGCAGGGGTGGCTTCTTGAAGCTGGAAAAGACAAGGTAATGGATTTCCCTGACGGCTTCCAGAAAGGAACACAGCTCTCCTGGTACCTTGAGTTTAGCACAGTGAGGCCCATTACACACTTGTCAATTACAGAATTGTTAGATACTAACTTTGTGTGATTTTAAGTCAAAGTTTGTGGTGATTTGCAGCAGAACTATAAAGTGAATAGAACATCTTTGTCTCACTTGTCATTCAGTTGGTCATGAAGGCTAATAACAACAAGGTATTTAAGGCATTTGTTTAAAAGTATTGTAAGTTCCTTGTACTATTGTGAGAATGACAGCATCTGCCATCCACGTGTCCTAGAATTGCAGTTGGTAGCACAGAAAGTTCAGGCGACAGCACTTTTTGGCACTTAGAGGTTTTAATACAATGCAGGATATTTCTGCCTCTGGAGTATGCTCAGATCATTCAGATAAAGTATTTTTAATTGAAAAATAAGTACTAACTACACACGTATGAGAAAAAGAGGCAAGTCTAGAGTGAGTGAGGTGCTGGAGCTGGCCTGTGCAGAATTGAAAAGGGCAATTTTTAAACTTTTAGAAATCTTATTACTGTGCAGAAATCAATAGACACAACAGAGTGTGAGTCAATTGCTAAACCTTATCAGCGCTCTCTAGCTAGAGTCCTCTAGGACAAGAGTGCTTGTCTTACCTTCCCACTCCCAAGATTTGCCCACAGCCACCAAGGTGGCAGGTATATTCACATTACTTTCTATGTAATGTACATGCAAATTCTGTCATACTCCTCTCCAATGGCCTGCTTATCTTGCATGTGAGGTAAAATTGTATTGGCCTTCGGGACTCTGTATTTTCCTAATGAGCTATTGAGGACTTTCAGACATGGAGAAGAAACCCAAAACCTATAAAACGGTTGGAATTGCTGTAAGTTCTAGTATCTATGTGCTCCACTCAATTGTATAGTATTTCACGTTGGCACAACACTTAGTAAAACCTCACACACAGTAGGAATTTAGCAAATATTTATGAAATGGTATGAAAACAGCTATGTATCTGATATTTCTGCATTAAACAGAAAATAATATGCTTCACATGCATGTAGCAAAATATGGGTCTTAGCATTCTTATGGCTATAATCCAAAAGACCTGAACACACAACTTAGAGGAAAGATTTATTTGCTCACAGTTTCTTGGAGATTCCAAATTAATGTATGTGAAGCCAGGGTCTAGAATCTCAGGGCATGGTGGTGAAAGTGCAAGGAGAGAGAGAGAGAGAGAGAGAAAGAGAGAGAGAGAGAGAGAGAGAGAGAGAGAGAGAGAGAGAGATATGAGCTCTCCTCTTCACATCCTGGAAGCAGAGAAAGCCAGCAAACAAGGGGGTTCAGAGACACAAGCACAGTCCCTACAGCTGCACTCCCAAGGATCCACCTTCTGCAGCCACACCCCACCAACCTAGGTTCCCACCCAGATAGATTCATTAAAATGATTCTGTCTCCTGAAGAGATTACGACCCTCATGACTCAATTATATCAACCCTGAACACTAATAAGGGAGCTCTTCCGGGGGACATTCCGTATCTAACCATGGCGATATTTAACAAATCTTCTGGATCATTTATCTCTGCAAACTTGTACAGTAATTTCTTCCAACCAGTTTTTCTATATATAAGTAAATTGTCTCTTCTGTAATTCCTTTCAACCAAAGCATTTACTTCTCCAGGTGTAACTGGACTGCCTCTTCTGGAAGAATCTTTAGATGAGAACTAGAGAGCAGAATTTAGTACTGGTCAAGTGTTCTGTAGAATGGTTCCATGGGCTTACAGTTCTAGGAAGAAGATCATAGTAGTGAAATAGCATTATCACCACATTATTTTAAGGGTAGCATATTAGTTAGTTTTCTGTTACTATAGCAAAACACTTGAGATAACCAGCTTAGAGGAAAGGTTTATTTTTGGCTCAGTTACATAGAATTCAGTTCATGATTGGTTTGCCCTGTTTCTGGGACTGTGGAAAGGCAATATGTCATGGTGGGTGCTGGTGGCAGAGGAAGCCTCTTCACCTCATGGCTGGAATGAAAGAGAGAGGAAGGAGGTATCCCTCTGAAGGCTTACCCCCAATGATCTAAATTCTCTCTTCTAGGCCCGAGTTCTTAGATATTTCACCACCTCCTAATAGCATCAAGACTTTAAGACATAGGTTTTTTGGGGGACATTCTAGATCCCAACTATCAGGTCCATGCTCTTATCAAGACTCACGATGATGACAGTCTTCATCATCTGAAGAGGGGAGTGTTCGAAGTAGGAAGTGTTGGGTAGATTTGCAATCATAAGTCTGAACAAAATGAATGATGCTTTAATAAGAGCTGATGGGCACAAAACAAGAAATCAGAATACAGATAATTGAGTTTACTTATTAATCTTGATTGTGTGAAATATTTGTAAAGTCTGTCATTTTATGGATTTATGAAAGAAGAATTTTACTCTCTGGGTTTAAAGTGAACTTTTCCTGAGGCTTTTGGTAAGAAAGGTATGATTTCTAATACATTGCGAATTAATAGTAAGTAATAATATGTAATATAACAGAAGGTAAACAGAAGAATGATGTGGCATATATTATATTTATAATAGTATAAATTTGCAATTTCATCTAATGACCAGCATTAAATACAGCACTTTAAATTACTCAAATTGCTTTTCAGCAAAAATTATGCCATTGATAAGATTTAGGGTGGTAGTGATGAGATGTAAACTAAATATTGTGATAGTCTTTAATTTAAATGAATGCTTGTACTTCAATTAATGGTAATTTTTAGGTCATTAATTCTAAAATTTTGTTTTCATAGCCTTTTCAGAATTATAGAATCAAATGAGTTAAGATTATAGGCAGCATGGGTTTATTAAGAGAAAATAAATGTCATATAAACCTGGTAACTTTTTTTCAATGCAATAGTAAGGTAGCATGTGAAATTTTCAAAATGAAATGTCTGTCTGTCCTACATTTTGTTATGTTAAATATGTCTTCTCAAAGAGTTGTTTGTAGAAAACAGGTATTTTAAGTTATGTTATTTTCTAAATCATCTTACGATTTTTCTTTAGTTCTGGTAGAGTGCAGCTACACTTTTACCTAATGTAAACAGTAGAAAATATTAGCATACTTGTGACAAATTGTACTAGCACCTGGTGTTGCCTGGAAGGGCAGAAGCTTTAAAAAGTATCTAATAAAACTTTTCCAAACCCTTGTTACCTGACTTCAGCAATCATTGTAATTGTACTTCATAGTGAGGTTCAAAGTGATACAACCAGACTTGCACACAGCTCATAGTTGTTTCTCTCCAGATCTCACCCCATTTTCCTCCCCCATACATGTTTGTGAGATTGGTGGTGATACCTTCATATATGGACATAGCATTTTAACCATTTCCTTCATCCATTTTTCTTTTTCTCTGCCCTGTCTCCCTCCTCAGTCCCATTCTCCTAGTCTCTATCCTCATTTATCTGAAGACCCCTTTTTTTTCTTACTCTCTCTCTAGCTTCCACATATGAGAGAAAACAAATTGACTTTCTGTGACTGGCTGATGACAGCATAATATTCTCTAGCTCCATGCATTTTCCTGCAAATGACGTAATTTTGTCCTTTATGGCAGAGTAAAACCCCATGTGTACATATAACACATTTCTATTATCCATTCATGTGTTGATGGACACCTGGGTTGGTTCCATAATTTTCCATTGTGAATTATGCTGCTATAAACATGGATATGCATATATTATATAGTATTCTGACTTTAATTCTTTTGGAAAGATACTGAGGCACCTCCATACTGATCTCCATGGTGGTTGTACTCATCGTAAAATGGTTAAATATTTGAAGGATACTGAATAATACCAATGTCTATATGATAAGGGCTCTTATCAAAATCACCATGAAGCCAGGTGTGGTGGTGCATGCTTGTAATCCCAGTACTTGGGAGGCTGAGACTGGAGGATCTGGGTTCACGGCCAGCCTCAGCTACTTGGTGAGGCCCTCTGTAACTTAGTGAGACCCTGTTTCAAAATAAAGAATAAAAAATAGGGCTTGGGCTGTAGCTCGGAGGTAGAATGTCCTGGGTTCTAACCCTAGTACCCCCCCCACCAAAAAAAATCACCATGAGTACACATAAAATGTAGACCACTGAATGAGATGCTTAAAATTGAAGAAGCCTCTACATCTTTACTATCTTTCTTAGTGTGCATATACAAGCCAAAGTGTGAGGTTCACTGGAATAAAATATACCATTTTATTTATCATAGCTAAGGGAGAATGTAATGAATACATGATGTTCTCCATTAGAAAGGTCTTCCAACAAAATCAAAGGTCTGTGAGAAGCTATTCCATGTTTCTGAGGATATCACATTCCGTATAGACTGTCTTCTCTTTCTTCCTTTTAACATTTTGTGGTTAGTGGCTATGTTACACTTGGGCTTATAATACATCCATGTGGTACTAGATTGTGACTTCCTTGAGGGCAGAAATCATGTGACTTAATCTCTATATTCTCGTAGCATCTATTTAGGTTTGCGACATAAATATTTCATGACCTGAGTCGGGAAAATAACTAGCTTAATAAGATTGAAATAAAATATAACCCTTACCATCTATTTGTATTCTTATCTGGCCGAATGACAATTTAGGATAAATGCCAATGAAAACAGGCACGGGTTTTGCCCACCAGAAATTAATAGTCAACTTTCCTCATTATTTTCTAACATTTTCCACTTTAGCATTGTGTTAGTCAAACTTTTGTCTCCATGACCAAAATGGCTGACAAGAACAACTTAGGGAGGAAAAGTTAATTTTTGGTGCGTGGTTCTAGAGGTTCCGTCCACGTTCAGCTGGCTTTAAAGCAGAAACATCAAGGCAGCAGGAGCAGGCGGAGGAAAGCTGCTCCGCTCGTGATAGTTGGGAAGCAGGGGGAGAGAGAGGGGAGGAGCCATGGATTTGCAGAATCCCAAGGCTACACGTCCAGGGACCTACTTCCTCCTATCACGACCCGCCTCCCTATTGCTTTCACCACCTTCCAGTAAATCCATTCAAATTATTAATCCATCAAGTTCATTAATCCACTAAAAGTCCAATCTTTTCACCTCTGAACACTATCGCATTACCCAATACATGAGCTTTTGTTCCAGATCCCAGCCATACCAATCATAAAGACAAAACTCCCAGCACCTGGCTTTACATTTATATAGTGTTTCTCTCTAAGCTTGAGGGACCTTATTTTTTCCCCTGAGGCACACATAATAATGTTTGTTAGGCATTGTTTGGATTTAGTTCTTAGTGGCCTTTGTAAATATTAATTATAATTATTATTTACATAATAACCATAAATGTAATACATAAAACATCTTAAATACTTATTATAACCTACTAATAGCAAGTGATCAGTCATCAGTTTCTACTTTTCACCTGTTACTAGCCTGGCAATTAAGAGATCTCTTCTCGGTATCCCTTTGATGAGCTCAAAATGCTTTTCCTATCCTAGTTGTGTTTTTCCATGACTTCATTGGTTTGGGCCATATAACTACCCAGTGATGACAGGATAATAGCACCATTTTATAGGCCACCTGCCTTCTGGAGATGTTTTCACACCTGGGAATTATTATTTTGCAAATATAATGCTTTTTAAAATTGAGGAACTGCCTTCTGAAAGCTCAGCTCTGCACAGTCTAGTCTAGTCACTGCAGGTCACATGGGGAAGTGTATTCAAAGCCACTTCCTAACAACAGGGCCGTGGCAGCTCTAGGATCCCGCCTGTTGTCTCAGCGTTGGTGTTTGAGGGCGTTGTCTCTCCCCAGCTCTCTGTATGCTCAGTCCCAGACTAGTTTCTGGGGTGTGCTCAGGCTTCCTAGCAGTTGAGAGCTTTTCCACGAGTCCCATTGCTCTTGACTGGGAGCTGGGTCCTGTCGCTCTCCAGGTTCAACTAACTTGAATTGCGCTTCAGCCAGGTGATAAAGTAAGCAAGTGCACGATGAGTCAAGAGTGGCTGCTGACTTCACCGTCTTTGTCAAAACAGAGAGAGGATCTCTGTCCTAGCTGCTTTTGTCTGATAACCTATATTGTAAAGCAAGCCTCAGTCGAAAATTTCATTCATCTGCTTCTCAGATGATTTGTGCCATTTTAAGATTAAGAATAAAATTAAAATGAAAAAATCTAAAATAAAACACCTGAGTATTTAAAGTCTACACAAAAAGGATTTTAAATGAAGTTACATGGTAGTCCAAATCCAAGAGCAGGTGAAGAGGCACAGATGAAGGAGGTGCCCAGGGTGTGAGTGATGGTCAGTTGCCACGTTCTTCTGGTCACCCAGTACACATTACTTCTTCTCTACACAATTTCCCCTTGGAGAAATGTGTTCCCCTTGCAGAACTGTGTGGCGTCTCGGTGGGCTGGTCAGTTCGGGTTCCTGCTCAGCTGTGAGCTAAGCCGGAGCCACGGGGACCCCTGAATGTCCTTCTGATCTTGCCATTATCATTTCTGACATGATAAAGGTGAGCCGTAGAAACACTGAGGGCTGCTTGTCTTTGCCTTTTCCAAGCTGAGTTCCTCGGTCTTCCCTCTAGACTTGAGAACTCTCTTGTATTTCTGAAATACTAAATAACCCAGCCAGTGTTTGGTTTTTGTTTTCTTGCATTTGAAAAAGCAGCCTCTGACCAGAACACAAGGGAAGAGGCGGGGAGGGCTGTGTTGGATTAGAATTGGTCAGTTACCTGATTTGTTCCAAATAGGGCAAAGGACACTTCCATCTTTGTTGTAGTATTGCTATGATGCTGTTGCCTTAAGTTTAATGTTCAGTCCCCGAATATGGAAAACATGCTTGTATTTACCTTCTTCACATCCTAAAGAATTTATAAAGGAATATTTATGAAGTAGTAATTCCTGTGGATGACGATGTCTCTGGCAGCTGGTTGACCTATGAAATGTTGTCTTTTGCAGAACAGTCAACGTATAGTCACGTGGCACCTCCTTTAAACTTTACATTAATCAAAATCATTAAGGAAATTAGAGACAGAAGCCAACCTCATTAGATTTAATTCATTGTACAATGTGTAATAAAGCACAAACATGCGCCCTGTATCAGGAGTATCAGGAGACAGAGCACTTTTGACAGCTCCTGTCACGGGTGTAAATGAATGCCACTTCACACCTAATTCGCAGGTTCTGATTGCCACATAAGCTTAATTAATTCATAATTGACACCTTCATGGTCATTGTTTACTGATTTCTATAATTTACTCTTGGAAAAAATAGCACAAAAAAGGGTTTCTGTGTGGTTTGTAGTTTTGAAGCAAGGCACTGACGATCACAATCAGACATCTTTATAGAGACTTCAGTTGTCAAGACAAAAATTCAAACAGGGCACTAAGAATTATCTTTATGGGAGGCATCCTCTGAGACTTTGCCTTTTTTTTTTTTTTTTTTTTCGGTACTGGGGATTGAACTCAGGGGCATTCTACCTCCGAACTATGTCCCCAGCCCTATTTTTTATTCTTTATTTTGAAACCGAGTCTCACTAAGTTGCGGAGTGCCTCACTAGGTAGCTGAGGCTGGCCGCGAACCCGGATGCTCCGGTCTCAGCCTCCTGAATGCTGGGATTATAAGCGTGCGCCACCACGCCCAGCTGAGACTTTGCTTTTTTAAAAACAGACTTGTGAGCTGTCTCTACTTTTCACATCCAGAGTTATAACTGTGGTTAGAAAAAAGAGAGGTAAAGAAGAAGGAAGCAAATCTGGTGGTGAATCAGTGAACTTACATGGCAGGATGACTGAAGTACATGCAAGGTAGCTTCAAAGTCTTCAGAGAAGCTGTTTCTCTATCTTTCCTTCTGTGTGTTTTCCAGAAAGTGTGGTCCTGGGGAATGGGGCCAGACAGGGAACCTTTAGTTGTGTGCAAACTGTTAATTCTCACTATCACCACCAGAGGATGTCCTAGGCACATTTTTTTGCAAGAGTAAGTTGATGAAAACAACCACTGCTTCCTACAGAGGTAGGATCTTTGCGCTGAAGATGCAGAAAATCTCAATGTCAACAGCAGCTCAGAGAATGGAAAAGAACATGAGATCAGCTATGTGCTTAGAAAAGTCGGAGATGCATAACCTAACTGCTTTCAAGTCATTATCATGGTACTGACAGCAAAGGTACTCCTAAGAAATCTGCCAGGTGCAGTCCTTGACTGCAAGGTGCACAGAGAAGACAGCCAGGCTGCCCACGCTACAGTGCTTTCTGAGTTTTGGGAGAGCAACCATATATATACACACACACATATATATATAGGATTACATATAAAATCCTATCTATGATTATATATGATATATGATTTCATATATGTGTGGTTATATATGAAATATATTTTAATATACATATATATTCATACATATATATGGTTTTATTTATCTAAAGTTACTACAATTCTTGTGGTGAGATTAGGGTAGGTAGAAATGCAGAGAAGAGCAAAAAGATTTTGGTGGCACTGGGGGTTGAACCCAGGGGCATTCCTACCTCTGAGCTATACCCCCAGCCCTATTTTATTTTTTTATTTTCTGTTTTGAAACATGGTCTCATGAAGTTGCAGAGGACCTCACTAAGTTGCTGAGGCTGGTCTCGAACCTTCCTCCCTCCTGTCTCAGCTTTTTTTTTTTTTTTTTTTTTTTTTAGAAACAAGGTCTTGGTAGGTTGCTGAGAGTCTTGCTAAGTTGCCGAGGCTATTCTCAAATCTGCAATTATCCTATCTCAGCCTTCCAAGTACTTTGTTTACAGATGTGTGTCACCATGCCCAGCTGAAAAAAATTATTAAAGGGAAATTTTAGTTTAATATTTCTTAGATAGAAAAGGGGAAGACTTATTTATGCATTACGTTCATCCAAAAAAAAAATGAACTATAAAATACTATCCAAAGAGTAGAAAGAACACTTGTCAATAAGAATTAAAATATGTATATATATATATATTTGCAGTAAGATCTGCTATCAAATGTCAAGTGTCAAAAACTACTAGAGGTTGAATCAAGTGTCAGCTCAAACGAATATACATTTAAGCTGAAAAACAACCTTCTTCACATCACTTTACCTCATTATATAAATTATATCCTTTTCTCATGCTGAAAGAACACTTGAGAATATGTAGTATATATTAAAATGAGTAACTGTAATATGTTATTAAAGGTAGATCATTTGCCCATGCATGGTGGGTATGAATGTGTGTGTGTGTGTGTGTGTGTGTGTGCATACAGATGGAAAAGCACAAAAAACAGTCTTTAAGTTTAAGAGCATGTGTTTTAATATCATGTATATTTTAAAGGCCATTCTCTGATTTTAATTAAAAAGGCACATATTGGGTGGTAGGAATACATAGGACCTACCTCTGAATAGCTTTCCATTTTATACTGTAGTGTTGCTAATTACAGGTGCAGGTTGGAGAGCAGATCTCTAAATCTGTTCCTCTTACATAATTGAAATTTCATACTTGTTGTTTAGCGACTCCCTTTCCTGGTCCCTGAGCACTTGGCAACCACCATTCATTATACTCCATTTCTGTGAGTTTGACTATTTTAGATAAGTCACAGAAAGTAGTATCTTGCAGTGTTTGCCCTTCTGTGACAGACGTTTCACTGAGCATACCGTCCTCAAGATACATCCATTGTATCATATCTTGCAAGATTTCCTTCTTTTTAAAAGTGGAATAATATTCCATTGTGTCTGATTTTCACATATTCTCTACCAATTCATCTGTCAATGGATATTAAGGTTAGTTTCACATCTTGGCTATTAGTGAATAGTGTTGCAATCTATTTTTATTAGATTCTCATTTATTTTTATATAATGTTCTCATGGTAAAATCATAAAAGACTTTTTGTAAATTTTAGGGACAGCTGCAATTCTTATAACAAAAAAGAACTGGCAAATGGGCCCCTGCAGGCATGGAACACAGCAGCCAGGTGGACTTTGGGTGCAGGCCAAGCTCACACTGCAGTCCAGTGAGGCTGGAGGGCGCATGAGGATGCCTTCTTGCCTAGACATGAAGGAAAGAGCATACCATACTGCATCAGAGTTCTGCACCTCATGCCTTACCTTTGCCTACCCTACTTATTGTCAACACAGGTCATCCAAGCAATGGGAGAAATGTTAGCTCATAAGATTATCACAAAAATGACAGAAATGATGAGTGCAAATTGAATTGCCAGTGCCTGGTCTGCAGTCAGAATTCAATAAATATCAACTACCACTAATGATGTTTTAATTTTTAACCATAGTTGTTCTCTGAAAAAGCCACTCTTAGAGCCATTTTGTTGGGTTTGGGAGAAAAAAAAACCCTCTGATCTTCAGATAGTTTGAAGAATCATCTGAGTTTTTTTGGAGAGAAAGACCCACAAGAGGTCTTTCTGGGTTTCTTCCTAGATCAAACCTCACCAGAATCACCAAGTGATCATTTAGCTCCTGATGGCTCAGGAGAGGCTGACTTTTATGAAAAGAATGAAAGTGACATTAGCAATGGTAAGTCTTGGCTTATTGGGATACTGAGGGAAGCCCAAGGTAAAATAGGGTTGATGGTGTCTTCCTGAGAGGAGCTAGTTTCAAGCAACAAATATTACAGGAGTGCACATGCACTGTGACTCAATGGGAGAAGGCAGTTGGAAGGGAGAGATGACAGAGAAAGATTTCTCTCTGTCCATTGTGATTCCAGTTTTAGAGCAGAAATGATACTTAGTGCTGCTATTTACTAGAGTTGAATAGCAGTTTTCTAAAATAACTTTTCTTAAATGAAAAAATTAAGGACATGCCATCTCAAAATATATCAAATTTGAATATTGATTATTTTGTGCTGAAATCATTAGCGGCACTGTCATTTCAGAAAGAGTCATGTCATCTGAATTTCTCTACATGCAACAAGCCATAAAGATTCTTTCAGGAGGGCCATCCTTCCCATACCAAGGTTGGACAATAGCCTTGATCAGAGAGATTGGTAACTGGGGCTGCAGTGAACCTAAATAAACAAAGTCTTTGAAATATTTTCCATCCTTCCTGGCTCCAGATGTTCTTGGCAACATCTCTGCGTGTACTATACTAGTTTAGATATCCGTTTGTTGTATAATTCCTTCGCAAATTTTGTACTTTGTCTAAAAGTATAAAAGCATCATATTTGGGCATTTCTTTGGACTTCACTCTCTTGAGAAGGACCCCACATATGTGTAAATTTAAATAAATTTCTACTTTTTTTTGGTACTGGGGGTTGAAGCTAGAGGCATTTTACCTCTGAGCTAAACCTCCAGCCCTTTTAATTTTTTGTTTTGAAAGAGGGTCTTGCTAAGTTGCTAAGACTGTCCTCCAATCTGTGATCCTCCTATCTCAGTCTCCTGAGTACTGGGATAACAGGTGTGCACAACATTCCCAGCAAAATTTTTACTCTTTTATCTTACTGATCTGTTCTTGTATTAACTGGGTTCCTACCTCTAGCCAGAGTCCACATAAGAACTAAGAAGGGCACAGGCAATCTCTCCCTCTCTTGCAAAAGCCACCTAGGGAAATATATCTGAACCTCATCGTTACTTATCAAGTCTTATGCATTTACCAAGTCTTCCCCTTCACATTCTCTTCAACATATATCCTAAAATTATGCTAGTTACTTAAAAGTGACTATGTTCAAGGGCTGCTGCAATTTACCAGAATTGTATGTGAAGGCCAAATTTCCAATAAAAAATGTTAAGGTGTCAGTCAACATTCTCACTGCTGTAACTCAAAAACAACTGACCACACAACGTAGAGGAAAGATTTATTTGCTCACGGTTGTTCTGGAGAGTTCGGGGTTCAGCCTGTCAGGTCAGGTCTGCAGAGCTCAGAGAAAGAACGCAAGTGAGTCACCATGGAGGCTGGAAGCAAGAGAATGCTAGCAAGCAAGGGGATTCGGAGATAAGAGCGCAATCTCTAAGGCCAGACCTCCAAGGACTCACCTTCTCCACCACACTCTGCCGGCCTACGTGACCACCCAGTAAATCCATCACAGTGGACTTGCCTACTGATGAGATTGCATCCCTCATGACTTAACTACATCAACTCCAAACACTGATACATGAGCTCCTCAGGGGACGTTCTGCGTCTATTTTTTAGTTTTATTTTGATTTTTTTATTTGGTGCATTGTAATCAATCATACATCTTTGTTAGGTACAAGCTGATAAAGGCATACATGCACACATTTCTCATTTAACCCTTCCATAATTCCCGCCCCACTCCCTGGCCCTCCTTCCTTCTCAAGTTCAGTTTAGTGATTGACCTTGATATGTTTGTGAAAGTACATCATGTGCATTAGGGTGTCCCCCCCACCCTCATCACCTTCCATTAAGTCAAATTATTTGCTCACGTAAGGTCTCTCCTTCTTCTTCTGGAGTCCCTCTTATGTCCCTTTTTCTCCCTAGCTTCCACATATTAGGGAGAAAATACGATTTTTTTACTTTTTGTGACTGACTAATCTCACTTAACATAATGGTTTCCAGTTCCATCCATTTTCCTGCAAATGACATGATTTTGTTCTTCTTTATGGCTGAGTAAAATTCCATTGTGTACATATCCCATAGTTTTGTAATCCATTCATCTGTTGATGGACATCTTGGCTGGTTCCATAGTTTGGCAATTGTGAATTGTGCAGCTATAAACATAGATACACATGAGTCGGTCTGATAGTTTGGTTTCCATTCTTTTGGGTAGATACCCGGAAGTGGTATTGCTGGATCATATGGTAGGTTCATTCCCATTCATCTGAGGATCCTCCATACTGTTTTCCAAAGTGCTTACACTAATTTGCAATCCCACCAACAATGTATTAGGGTTCCCACTTCTCCACACACTATACACATACACACACACAGAGAAAATGCTAAAGCAAATAGAATTGAATGTAAACAATTAGAAAATTAAGGTGTTAAAGGTATTATATTACCAGCAACTTTTCTGCAAGTTTAGTCTTACTAAAGTAAAAACCTACACTTTTTAATTTATTTGTATGTATGTATATTTATCTATTTATTTATGCATTTATTTTTGTGGTACTGGGAATTGAACCCATTCTACCTCCAAGCTATACCCCAGTCCTATTTTTTTTTCTTTTGAAACAGGGTCTCACTAGGTTGATGAGAGTCTCACTACTTGATGAGGCTGTTCTCAAACCTGAAGTGAAGTTGATCTTCCTGTCTCAGCCTACTAAGTACTGAGATTATAAGCATGTGCCACCATGCCTGGCTCAAAGTAAAAACTTATAAAGAAAAACTGAGCTGGGCATGGTAGCACATGGCTATAATCTCACTTGGGTGGCTGAGACAGGAGGATCACAGGTACGAGGCTAGCTTCAACAACTTACTGAGACACTCAGAAACTTAGTGAGACCCTGTTTCAAGATAAAAAATGAAATAGAGCTGGCAGTGTAGCTCAGTGGTAGAATGGTCCTAGGTTCAATCCCTAGTACTACTCACACCAAAAAAAAAAAAAAAAAAAAGAAGAAAAGAAAAGAAAAGAAAAATTGATAGCATATTTTTCTCTTCTTGTAAAATCACTACAACATCAATAGCCACATACTTATATTTGGATGTGGCCTGTTAATTAGATCGTTGTTATTGGCAAAACACTTGGCGGAGTGCTCATTCATGTGACCCTTTATTTTGGGCCCATTTCCAACACTCCAAATTTTCCCTGAAACAAATTTGTCAAAATAATTGTGGAATAAGTGCACATTTAAAAAATTGTCAAAACAGAATCTCTCTCCATCTATTATCTAATGACAGATGTGGTCTTTGGGTATGGATATCAGGAGGAATTAGAGACTGAATTTTAATCATGGACTAGAATTTGATTAGTGTGATTTTGGTGATACTCATTTATATTCTATCTATCCCAAATTGAGTGACATCCTACAAATTTACTGCCTATGTATTTAAATATATCAGGAATAAGAAGTGCACAACAAGGCTGGGGAAATACAATTTTCTAGGGAAGAGTAGACTAAAATTCCCCTCAAAACATCTCTTTTTTTCTCTTTCCTCTGTACCTACCAACTCTAGACTCTTCATAAGAATTATATTAAAAAGCAAACAAATAACAAAAATGACCATACTCTCAAAACTCAAAAGGAATTCATTGCAGTACTTGTCACCCCATGAAATTACTTTAATAAAATTAAATGATAGTAGTATTAATAATATTAAATAATGTTAAAATCAAATGTTATTTTATTAAGTGAATACATAACAAATAAATAATATCATACATTAATATTTAATATAACATCAAATAACAATTATTGTTTATTAATCATTATTATCTATTGAGATAGGTGTTCCTGGAGATGTACATCCAGATCATCTTTATACCCCAGGGTACTCTGAATCAGAGACATCTTCAATGTTCCACTTATTGATGAAAAGAGATGTATTCACAGACCATGCACTTCAATGATTGCTTCTTATTTCATCCATAAATCCTCAAAGATTTGGTTACCTCCTTCATCCTATCTCTTGACTATGGATACTTGAAGGATGAACTATAATTTCAGTACTTAACCCAATGATTTATACTTTTAAGAAAATTAGCTAAGATGTTACTCAGTCTCCATTGGCGAGGTAACCAAATCTATTGTGATAACTGAGGAGGATACAGTAGTGTGAATTTGCAGGCTTGAGATACACCTAAATTAAGACAGTTTCTCTAATGTGTGAAATTGACTAGACATTTAGTTTCTGAAATAGCAGTAAAACAAACAAAAAACAAAAACCAGAGTGGCTTTCATCTCCAAGGTGCAATATTCGGCTAAGAAAATTTATTTTGTGTTTAAATTATTGAAATACTCAAAAATAATGTAAATCCTAAATCATATAAACAGGCTAACCACTTTATGATCAATCATTGCCATCTACTTTCAGTGTCTTGATTATATTTTACTTTGGAAAAACATCAAAATTATCACACCAATATTCTTGCCCCACTGGGAGTTCAAAGATTATTCCTCAGTCCTAGATGTCTGAATTTGAAACATCACTTTAATTTTTTTAATTTTTAATTTTTAAAAAAAAATTTTATTGTTGGAGCACTGTAATCATACATCTTTGTTAGGTACAATCTGCTAAAGGCATACATGCACACATCTCTCATTTAACCCTTCTCCAATTCCAGCCCTATCATGTTCCCCCTCCCCCTCTTCAAGATCAGCTTAGTGATTGACTTTGATATGTTTGTGAAAGTACATCATGTGCATTAGGGTGTTTCCCTCCCCCCTCATCACCTTCAGTTAAGCCACCTTCTTTGCTCACCTAAGGTTTCTCCTTCTTCATCTAGAGTTCCTCTTATCATCCACTTTCTCCCTAGCTTCCCCATACAAGGGAGAGCATCTGATTTTTTACTCTTTGTGACTGACTAATCTCACTTAACATAATGTTTTCCAGTTCTATCTATTTTCCTGCAAATGACATGATTTTTTTAATTTATGGCTGAGAAAATTCCATTGTGTATATATTCCATACTTTTGTAATCCATTCATCTGTTGATGGACATCTTGGCTGGTTCTATATTTTGGCAATTGTGAATTGTGCAGCTATAAAACATAGATACATGCATCAGTCTGATAGTTTTGTTTCCATTCTTTTGGGTAAATACCCAGAAATGGTATTGCTGGATCATATGGTAGGTTCATTCCCATTCATCTGAGGATCCTCCATACTGTTTTCCAGAGTGGTTGCACCAATCTGAAATCCCACCAACAATGTATTAGGGTTCCCACTTCTCCACACCCTCACCAGCATTTGTCATTGTTTGTGTTCTTGATGATTGCCATTCTGATTGGAGTTAGGTGGAATCTCAGGGTAGTTTTGATTTGCATCTCTGTGACAGCTAATGATGTTGAACATTTCCTCATACATTTATTGGCCATTTGTATTTCTTCTTTTGTGAAGTGTCTATTTAGATCCTTTGTCTATTTTTGATTGGGTTATTTGTTTTCTTAGGAGTGAGTTTCTTGAGTTCTCTTTATATTCTTATATATTCTTATGTTAGTCCTCTATTGGATGAGTAGCTGGCAGAAATTTTCTCCCACTCTGTGGGCTTGCTGTTGAGGTTCTTGATAGTTTCCTTTGCTGCAGAGAAGCTCTTCAGTTTAATGCAATCCCATGTATTGATCTTCCTTTGAGTTGCTTGTGCCTTTGGGGTCTTGTTGAGAAAGTTTTTACCTGTGTCTATGTATTGAAGTGTTGGACCTATGCCCTCTTCAAGTAGCTGCAAGGCCTCTGGCCTGACTTCAGGTCTTTGATCCATATTGAATTGACTCTTGTACAGGGTGAGAAAGTGGGGTTTATTTCCATTTTGCATATGGTTAACCAGTTTTGTCAACACCATTTGCTGAAGAGGCTATCTTTTTTCCATTGTATGTTTTTGGCTCCTTTGTCAAAAATCAATTGACTGCAAGTGTGTGAATTTCTGAGTCTTCTGTTCTGCTCGATTGGTCTATATATCTGTTTTTGTGCCAATATCATGCTGTTTTTATTACTGTGGCTTTGTAGTATAGTTTGAAGTCAGGTATTGTGATGCCTCCTCATGGTTCTTGTTGCTAAGAACTACTTTGGCTATTCTGGGCTTTTTGTTGTAACAAATGAATGTAAGGACTGATTTTTTTCTATGTCTGTGAGGAGTGACCGTGGTAATTTCATGGGTATTGCATCGAATCTGTAGATCACTTTTGGGAGAATGGCCATTTTGATGATATTTTTTCTGCCTATCCAAAAGCATGGAAGATCTTTCCATTTTCTAAGGTCTTCATCAATTTCTTTTTTCAACTTTTTATAGTTTTCCTTATAGAGGTCTTTTACCTCCTTGGTTAGGTTTATTCCCAAGTATCTTATTTTTTGAGGTTTATAGGTTTCATATTTCTAATTTCTTTCTGTGAATAGTATCTTGTACTGAATTGTGATTACTCTAGGGCTCCTTTTGCCCATGGCAATGGTGCCATTGGTAGATTTCAGGTGTTGACTTCTGAGTCAGTTTGTTGCTTCTGTTATTGGAATTTGTCTAAGAGGCATGAGTAGAACAGCTTGTGGACTCTGCATTTTTAGGACTTGATGTGGTATGTGTTGAGCTATTTCTTCTATCAGCTGAGGTGAGTTTATCCTTGGTGTATGGCAGTCCTTTCTGGTGGTTCACCTCTCTGGTCCAATCTCTACAGTAGGGATTTAGAGGTGTCTGCTGGTATATACAAGAGCATGTTGTGTTGTGCTCAGTGGTGAAGGTTGGGTGAGGAGGGAAAAGCCTCAGTGATAGGGTAAAGTAGAAGATATGACCCAGTAGAATATGAGTTTGCATGTCTTAAGGTGATATATAGCAGAGATTAGAGACAGTGGATATGTGGGGGGATTCTGGAAGTCAATGTAGAGTAGTTATGTGTAGTGGTATGAAGTGGTCTTGATATGAGACAAAGAAAAAAGGAAAAACGAAAGAAAAAATTGTTGAAGAGAAGAATATAAATGGGGGGAGGGAAGCTTGTAAAAGTGATGAGGAAGAGAGCAGACAAAATAAGCAAAAAATAACAAAGCAACAAACCATCCAAAAAACAAACATAAATAAAACAAAGCAATACAAGACAAAAACAGAGTAAAAAAAAAAAACCCTGCAAGTATGTAAGTACAGAGCACACTTGGCCTCTACGGTCCTCTTGGATCTGCATGGATATTTTCAGCTTTTAAATGTCTACTCACTATATTAGATTTTCGAGCATGTTTCAAGCATTCTTATTTGCTCAGTGCCTTATAGTGGTGGATCCTCTTATGGTTAGGACCCTGACCTGATATCTCTCTCAGGCACCGAGTTCTGCTGGTGCTTTTTCTGCTGCAAGCTTGTGTCTTTGAGCTTTCCACAGGGGCATTTTCCGGAGGACTTGTAACATCTCTATGCCCAGTGTGCTCTGGGTGCACTTCTGCTCCTACCCAACCACTAGAAGGGCAGGTGACCAAGTTCATTATTTGCCACAGGGGCCCCTGTAGTGGCACAGGTATCTTACAATAGAGTGCTGCTCTGGCTCTGGAGAGAGAGGTGAGCTGGGGTGTCCCTGCTGCAGGCTTAAGCTGGTCATCTCAGGCGTTCTCATCACTGTCAATAGTGTGGGGATAAGCTGCCTAATTAGGGTGTGGAGTTCTGTAGTTGCTTAGTCCACATCTGGTCGCTGGGTATGCAGGAGATCGTTAGAAGCCTCAGTGCTAGTAGACCCCACCCTGAGTGGGTGGCTCAATGGCAGCTGCCGTGGCATGTGCCATTCCCTGGTGCATGGGCTCCTTCACTCTCCCTGGTCTGCTTTCTGGGTTTTGATTAGCTGCATTTCAATTTTTGGTACTTTGTTCACTTTTTTGTTGCTTTTTTCTTCCATCAAGAAGCTACTTTTATGGCAGTTTTGATTTGAATTTTATAGCATCTGAGATGAGGTGTTTCTCTCAGTGGCCATCTTGGGCTCCAAAAAAATCACTTTAGAGAATAGAACAGAACATCTTCAAAGAGGTCAGAAAGCCACTATCTATTCCTTACTCTTCTAAAATATGATTGATTTAAAGAAACTATTAATACTGTAGATGCTGTGAGCTGCTGCAATTGAAATGAGCTGAATGACAATAGCTTCAGTGTTTTTGGAGGACCTGGTTCTCAGCCACCTGGGATTCCATAGAGATCAAAATAATTTGCACGTGGGATGCCTCGATATGACTGCATGTGATATGGGGAAAATGGAATCTGTTATCTGAGTGCCTAAAAAATCATTTAGCAGGTAAATTTTGAAAGACATTTTTCAAATGGTTTGGATTCAAAATGATCTCAAATGTGTTTCCCCTCAAGTACATTTCTTCTAGATTTTTTTTCCCTTCGTTGTCTTTTAATTTGTATGCTTCTTACTAATTTTCACCTGATTCATCAAAATCTGGTTTTAGCAACAAAATCTGTGTGTGGTGGTACATGCTTGTGATTTCAGTACTTGGAAGGCTGAGACAGAAGAATCACAAGTTTGAGGACAGCCTCAGCAACTTAATGAGACTCTATTTCAAAATAAAAGATTAAATAGGGTTGGGGTATAACTCAGAGGTATGATGCCCTTGGGTTCAATCCCCAATACAAAAAAATAATAAATAAATAAATAAATAAATAAATAAATAAATAAAATCTTTTAAAATATTCTTTGAAGTCCGTGGAACCTAAATAACATTTGTAAAAAAAAAAGTTTGTAAAAAAATGTTTAAAAATAAAACATGAATGAATCAGTTTGCATTGCTCTGTCTGGTAATCTGCCACAACATTCCTTATGACATCTTTGTGAATGACTCTTTCCTTGGATACAGGCAACCTGAGAAGAAAAATAAACTTTCATTCTTTTTCTACTTCTCCTACAAAGAAACAATAGAATGTTATATTTAAAAGTGAAATTTCAGGTGGGCTTAGTGGCCCTAGCCTGTAATCCCAATACTTGGGAAACTGAGACAGAAGGACAACAGGTTTGAAGGCCAGCCTCATCAACTTATCGAAGACCTTGGCATGTGAAACCTTGTTTTAAAAGAAAAAGGGCTAGGGGGGTTAGCTCAGAGGTATAATGCCCCTGAGTTCAATCCTCCCACTAAAAGTGAAATATTCTTTTTGTAATTAAATTCAAACAGCTGTTTTATGTCTTAAAGAAAAATGATTACCCAGTAGTTTCACTATTATCAATATTGAGAATATGACAAATTTAGAAATGTTAACTGAAAGTGATATAAGAATTCTTTGAATTATGGAGGAACTAAGTTTAGGCAAGCAAATTCTGGAATATCTCTCATCTTGTTTTTGTCTGAAACAGATGTGTCTTCTACCCGTGGCTAAAGCATCACACGGGCACTTCATTTCAGATGTTGGAACTAATGTTTGCGAGCACAGAAGATGGCTCCAACTCATCGATTTGGGCTTTTTCATGGACCTGAAGAGCTGAACGTGCTTCATGTGTCTATGTGGTCTCACTAGGTCCTCCTCATAACCTTAACACAGATAGGAGAGATGGGTTTGGGGTGGGGGAGAGTCGGAGCCAAGGAGCAGGGTGCAGGTAATGGCCCTGCAGCAACCTTATTCACTGTGGCTTGAGAAAGCTTAGCCAATGGACCACTGCACATCAGAAGGAAGAAACCCGAAGTGTCTGGTCAAGAGCTGGGAATCAGAGGCTGATAAGCCACTTCAAGAAGGTGAAAGGCAAAGGCAAAGAGAAATACAACATGTGCTGCCTAGTACAGCAGTTGCAAGTCAATTAGGGATCTTAAAGGTAAAATTAGTTATAGTTAGGTAAAATCAAGCCTCAGTTCCTAAGACACAGTAGACAAACAGAATATTCACATGGCTGCAGACGTTAACCATCTGTATTATAATTCACAATGCTACAATCTTCACTCTAGGTTAAAAGCAATGTCTCACTCTTGCCCAGTGAAGTATGAGCATAATAACCTTTTTCTTTTCTTTCCTTTTTTTTTTTCCCTTGTGGTACTTGGAATTGAGCTCAAAGGCATTCTACCTCTGAGCTATACTCCCAGACCTGTTTTATTTTTGACTTTGAAACAGGCTCTCACTAAGTTACCACTCACTGGCCTCAAACATGCAATCCTCCTGTTCTAGCCATCCAAGTGGATTACTACAGGTGTGCACACATAATAGACATTATTATAGAATGCGATGAACAAAAGAGATGTGACTGTTTGAGTCACTGCCCAGTTAGATAGGGAATACTGATATAGGAATGTATCGTTTCCCGCGCTGGACCCCCACCCGCGAGGACCCAAGGAGGACAATCACGCATTGGTTGCTGGTTCGAGCTTTTATTGTGCGCTGTTTTTCCTTCTTCCTCTCCTCTCTCCTCTCAGGGATGGAGGACGCTACTTATCAACCAAACAGTAAAACGTGGGGCAAGAAGGGGCGTAGGCTTAGAGTCAATCAGGGCTTGAGCCATGAGGTGCCTGTGTGCAGCCCTACAGCTCTCACCTGAGAGCATTCTCAGGCCACGCTCCCTGACGTGCTGGTGCAAGTGCTCTGATGTGGCACAGCCCTCCTCTAGGATGTTACCGCCTGATAGTTATTCAGCAGTCAGCTGCTCCTGGCACTCTGCCAGGCGCCATCTTGGGGCGAGGTCTCTCCGGGCCGCTGGGCTAAGATCCCAACAGGAATGGAACACATGGTTAATTTCTGATTTTTCCTTGACAGAAAGCATCTCTTGGAAGTCTTCAAATCTCTACCCTAAATTCTCTCTTAGTATAGTTATTTTAAAAATACGATCAATATGATGTTATGCAGGAAACATTTGCTGAACATCTAATGTTTTCTAGCCTCATCAAGGTGCTGTGGATTCAAAGTTATGCTGTACTAGGAACATAATCTAGTTTTCACAGCGGGTGACTGTCCCCTTCCCCACATGATGTGGCCTCTGTCCGCTTCTTACCTTCACACCAGGTGACTCCTCTCATTCACAATAGGATCCCTCCCATCTTCTGAACACAAGATAGCGTTTGTCTCAGACACATTGAAGATGTTATTTCCTTGCTCTGAACTGCTCTTCCTCAGATCTTTGCATGGTTGGCACCGTGCCTTTAAATCTTCCTGTTCTTTAGCTGGTAGGTCAAATGTCAGCCTCTTGGATGCCATCTTAGACCTCCCTGCCTCCAGCGCTACACTGCTGTGACTGTATGCGATTAATCTCTATCAGCTTCTTTACACTACTTCCCACTTCCCCAAGTGACTTTAATTATTTGTTTATTGTACATTTAGTAGTGGCCTTGTTTGTCTTCCTTGCTGTTCGGTGCCTAGGCTAGAGCTCGATAATAAGTATTTGGTTAAAGAATGAATAAATGAATGCATGAAAAAGATATGGCCCTTTCTTTTGTGGTGTGTACATTCCAGGGAAATAATAATTTCTAACAAGTAAAGATTTGCTACCTTCTTAAGTAAAGATTAGCAACCACTTGACATGAACTATCGAACTTACTCATATTGCAATATAATCAACTCTTAGTTCCTTTGTTTGCAAATTAAAAATATTGGGTCTTAGATCAGTTAGGTTACTTGCAAAAGATTAAACAGATAGTAATAGCTGAAGCCAAAGAGCAACACAAGGCTATCTTACCCCACAACTATGTATTAATTAAGGGCCTTTCTTCTCTCTCTCTCTCTTTTTCTCTCTCTGTCTCTCTTCTTTTTATGAACAGTTTAAAATTAGTTTCCTCGATTGGTTGGGTTCCACGAGTCCTTGATGCATGAGTCTTATTTTGGATGAATAATAATGATAATAATCTATAATACTTATATAATTCTTTATAGTTGATACAGCAGCTTCACGTTACCTCTTTGTGGAGCCTTATTACTATCCTGTGAGCTAGCCAGAGAAAAAATTATTATCAATAAAATCACCCAGTAGAGAAGATATTCAGCAAAAGGGAAGAAATCAATTTTTTTTGCGTGTGAGAAAAACAATGTCACCCTGATTTAAATGTCACCCCAATTTTGAAAATAGCCCCTGGCTCCTCCATGAAATCATTGGAATGAATGGGGGAAAATGAGAAGCACGACTCTGTATGAATAAACCATGAAATATATTTGACAATAAAATTTTCAATTAATGTGAAAATATTTGCTCTGAAATCTTGGCTCTTGAGGATTTAAGTCTTGGCCAAATATTAAAAATACGTTTTATTTCATTGCACAAAGTACTCACAGACTCTTAGATGTCTGCAAAACTAAAACTACCATTTTTGAAAATCCTGAATATGGATTAAGCTGATGGACTGATTGTGTTGGAGAAGCTGGATTTGTTGGTACAATTAAACGCAACTTTTACCCTAGTGCTGTGTGGTTGTCTTAGAGCAACGTACACTTTTACTCTGTCCAACTTTTAGATGGCAGATTTCCTGGGCATCTTTCTACTCATGAGTATTTTTGTGGAATCCTTTTCAATTCAATGAACCTTCTTTAAAAAAAGAGAGGAAAAAAAAAAAGAGTAAGAGAAATTGATCTAAAATCTTTGATCTTTGACCAAAGCTTTTTCTTTAGAACTGTGTACTTTAACAAAGGATCTGTGTGATGTTTCTGACAAATACTCAATAATACATCTTAAATTATTCTTTTATAGATTTTAGTGAAGGCATTTTACTCATTGTCTTAGGATATCCTCACATTTAAGAGTTTTGCTCTGCTAAGACTTGGAGTTTACTACTGATTTGTGTCCAGTTTAGCTTTTATAGCTCAATTTGACACATGCTGAGACTCTCCTGTGTAAGTCTCCATGTCTTAGGCAGTAGTACACAGTCCTGGGCTCAATAAGAAGAGAAAAGAGAAAAGAGAAAAGAATAGAAAGTGGGGAGGTGTGGGTGAAGGAGGTGGGCAGTGGTTGAAGGAGTGAGTTAGACACAGTGGCGCTTTACCCACTGTGAGGTGCACTCTGCCTCCCTCCGGGGCTGTCTTCACACAGCTACAGGAACGGTACGGCAGTGTTCCTTGCCATGGAGCTTTGCTCCGGGACACCCTCCTTGCCTTGGTGTTTGGCCTCATCAGAAGCCACAGCAGTGGATCCAGCTGACCATGGACTAAAACCTCTGAAACTATGAGCCAAAATAAAACTTTCCTCCTTAAGTAGGCTTCTGCCAGGTGTTTTGTCACAGTGACCAAAAGCTGACTAACACAGAGAACATTTCATAAAACCATTTATGGTTTAGAAGTGGATATTGTCAGGTTTTTTGAACTTCAAAAGAGTTCTCAAGTGAGCAGCGAACATAGCATGAATGGCATTGCTTCACTGCAAGAGCAGAGCCTGAAACCTTCGCTCTTGTAAACTTAGACTAAGTAGATTGGACTAAGTGATCAATGGCTTCAACTATTCTGAACTCAGCTGTCTTCCTCCTGCCACAACCACACATTCATTTGTTTCACTGAACAAGTATTTATCATGTGTGTACATGCTGGGGCTACATAAGTGAATGGGAAAATTGCAGATCCCAGATTTAGAAGAGGATGCAAATAGGTGGCAAGGCCCTCATGGGATAATGTATACCAGGTTCCCCCACGGATGCATTTCACAGAGTAGTGGAGGGATACCTGACGTACGTATGGGCAATGAATGATATGTGCAGAACTCAGAGGACCTCTGAAATGGAGCTGTAGTGAAAGTGGAGGGTGGAGGTGGACATTTAGAAGCAACAGAAATCAGTTGAAAAGGTAAATTTTGTTTTTGTATGTGTATGTGGTACTGGGGTTTGAACTCAGCATGCTACCTCTGAGCTATACACCTGGGCCTTTTTATTTTGAAAAAAGGTCTCACCAAGTTACTGCACACTGGCTTTGAACTTGTGATCCTCCTCTCAGCTTCCCAAGCACTGGGGTCACAGGCATGCACCACTGCACCCAATTTGAACAGGTACATTTTGAATAAAGGGTAACACAATTTATGCAATGCATTCATCTCTGGTTAAAAAAAATTTTTTTTGTTGACTTGGAAGAATTATGACAAAGGAAGGATTTGTATGGAGCTTATGCAAAAAATTCCACAAATCAAATAAGAAAGTCCATGATTTTGAAGAATGCCATTTGTTTCAAGGTCAGATTTGCTTTGGACCTCACTATCTCTAGAGCAGAGGTGGTTCCCTCAAGGCTAAAAGTGAGTAAAACTGAGGTGATCAGGACCAGGTGAGGAACTCAGGAAATTCCTTATAAGGATGTTGATATTGGATCTGGACCTTAATCAATGTTTAGGCTTTTAATGGGGGGAGATAAGAAGCGGGCAAGACTCTAGATAGTATAGTCTACTATACATCTGAGCTATAAGTTATGGCCTCTTCTAGGCTATAAACCTATATAGCATGTTGCTGACTGAATGTGGTAGGCGACTGTAATATAATGGGAAGTATTGTGCAGCTAAACATATCTAGACATAGAAAAGGTTGAAGTAGTAGGCAGTAGGAGTTTTTAAGCTCCATTATAATCTTCCAGGACTACAGTCATATATGTGGTCCATTACTGATGGAAGTATTATTAAACAGCACGTGACTTTGTATGTATATTTATAAAACGTGCTTTTAAGTATAGAGAAAGTGTTATTCAGCAAATTTGAAGAATAGAGAAATTTAATTCAAAAATAACATTTATAGTCTCTTTAATAAACCATAAGCTATTACTTGTATTGGGGTATATTATTTTTTCAGCATATATTATGTTGGTATATAATGTATATAGATAAAATGTATATTATGTATTTTTTCCACACATATATTACAGATTGTAAATAACTTCTGGATTTTTATACTGCTGTTTTTTAACTCAATAAAATTTTTCCAATGATTTTTTTTTGTTTTTACTTCATTATATCACATAATAGCCTAATGGATGGATGTACCACCATTTCCTTAACTATTATTTTTTTGCTGAATACTCGGGCTCTTTTTGTTTTTGGTGCTATAAATAAATTTTTTATTAATCTTTGTGTCTAATATTTTCCCCTATAGTTGATATTGTTTGCTGGTGTAATTGTTAGTACAAAGTTTTACTCACTCTGCTCCAGACATACTAGTACCTCAGGCCTTTGTATAACATATAATCTTTATAAAATACATATATTTTTCTTTGAGTCTGTATTTCATGGGAATACTTTTGCTCAGCTAAAAGTATTGTAATGTAAAATGCACAGAGCATTTTACATTTTATGGGTGTTAAATACGGGTGTTAAAACTTACTAGAGAGTTTGAAAATACCATCTTTGGCAGGAGACTTTCGTGCCTATTTTAATAATTGAATTAATTTATATCATAATTATTCATTTATTCGGTTCTTCCATTTTTACTCCACTTTAATAATTTATATGGTAGTGCAGACTCTGGAATCAAGGACTCTGTTTTCAACTCAAATCTATTGTTTGCTGGCTGTCTGACCTTGGGAAATTTACTTAACCCCATTAAACCTAAATTTTCTAGTCTGTAAATGAGACTACTCCTGCCTGACTTGAAATTTGTTGTGAGAACTGAATAAGATCTTGAGGATGAAGTTAGTTATGAGTAATAATGTTTGATTTATAAAATTATTAATATTTTTAATTTGCACTCAGAATAATGAATCTAATTAATAGGCATTTATTGATTATATATCATTAAGTAAGCATTATATAAGCTGTAAATAACTTAAGTCAGGCACAGCCCAAGACCACACATTAGTTATGACAACATGAACACAAACAATGAGTGATTTCAATAGATGGCAATATGTGAGTCTAAAGGTATAAAACTCTTCCTGTCACCAAACATTAGAATTTTAGCATTTATAGAAAAGTGAGCTACATCTGTATGGGCCAAATAAAGGGTAATATAAGACTGAAAACTCTTTGCTGCTTCAGCACGCATTGTCTCTTGGTGACCAAGGTTCTGGGCTTTTGGGTTACTAGTGGATGGGATGAGGCACTGGGTAGAGTGTTGAGACAAAAGTTCAACACAAGTGTGGGGATTCTCTTGGTTAAAGTGAAGACCAGGAAAATAATTGGCTGCTGCATCAGGAAGATGAAAGCTCTTCTTGTTCTGAGCACAGAGATAAGGTAAGAAGAAATTAATGAGCCTGCTAGAACTAAAATTTGGGTAGAACTTACACTATCTGCTTCATTTTGAAGACTCCGTGCTAAAAATTAATATTCATTTTTAAAAACTGTTTCAAGCTAAAAAAAATCTGCCTAGGAGAAAATATCCTCAACCCAGGCCTATCTAAATGTGAGTTTACAATATACAATTCGGATTCTACAAGGAAGTATTACACCATGAGTGAGTCATCAGACACGGTAAACAATTAAATTCAGTCTTTAGATACATCAGGTAATAGCTCAGATAGAAACTATAAAAATTTTTCAAAATACCTGAAGATATAAGAGAAAGAATCAGAAACAGAAAAAAAGGAACAAGATGCTATAAACAAAGTCAGCAGGTTTTCCCTAACATTTTAATGAACATTTTTAAGCATAGAGAAAATTTGAAAGCATTTTACACAGAATATCTAATATTTTACCATTGTTAATTTTTTTTTTTTTTTACATTTGCTGTAGAACATACTCTATCTTTCAGGTTTTCCCCAACATTTTATTATGAGAACTTTTAAGCACAGAGAAAATTTGAAAGAATTTTACATAGAATACCTAACATTTTACTATTGTTAACGTTTTGTTACAGTTGCTGTAAAACATCTCACTTATCTTTCAATTTATCTTACTTTTTGATGGTTTCAAACCGAGTCGCAGAGATCAGTCCTCTTCACACCTAAATACTTCAGAATACTTCTGATTAACTATATTGTAAAAATTACACTAGTTGATGTTTTTAGAGATATAGTCACTGAATTCAGAGCATTTATTGGGAATAAAATTGTTAAGATCTAATGATGAACTCTTTTAAACATTTGGTAAAATCTGCAGCTTTGGGGAGCCCAGATAATAGAATCATCACTAAGTCACTGTGAAGGCATTGCCCTATTTAATGTGGGCAATTTTGTACAAGCCAAGCAGAACTAATCAAAATATTGAAGGTACGTTCTTCAAACAAGCACTCCGCCAACATTTACCAGTCTAGCTGTTTATAAGGTTAAAAGTATGACTTTATATGTTGCGAGTGAAATGGATTTAAAAAAAAAAACTGCGGTTGAAATTAAGCAAAAATTCCTTCTAAATAGAACTATTAATGATGTTTTCAGCTGTTAAGTTCCTCCTGTACCTGCTGCTGGTACATCAGAGGTAACAGGCTTAGGCTTAAGCCTCCTTGTATGCTTTTTAAAAATTTTTTATTGGTGCATTGTAATCATATATCTTTGTTAGGTACAAACTGGTAAAGGCATACATACACACATCTCTCATTTAACCCTTCCCCAATTCCAGCCCCAATCTCTCCCCCTCCCTCCTTCTCAAGTTCACTTTGGTGATTGACTTTAATATGTTTGTGAAAGTACAGCATGTGCATTAGGGTGTCTCCCCTCCCCCATCACCTTCAGTTAAGTCAATTTCTTTGCTCATCTAAGGTTTCTCCTTTGTCTAGAGTCCCTCTTATGTCTCACTTTCTCCCTAGCTTCTGCATAGTAGGGAGAACATACGATTTTTTACTTTTGTGACTGACTAGTCTCATTTAGCATAATGTTTTCCAGTTCCATACATTTCCCTGCAAATAACATGATTTTGTTCTTCTTTATGGCTGAGTAAAATTCCATTGTGTACATATCCCATAGTTTTGTAATCCATTCATCTGTTGATGGACATCTTGGCTGGTTCCATAGTTTGGCAATTGCAAATTGTGCAGCTATAAACATAGATACACATGCATCGGTTTGATAGTTTGGTTTCCATTCTTTTGGGTAGATACCCAGAAATGGTATTGCTGGATCATATGGTAGGTTCATTCCCATTCATCTGAGGATCCTCCATACTGTTTTCCAGAGTGGTTGTACTAATCTGCAATCCCACCAACAATGTATTAGGGTTCCCACTTCTCCACACCCTCGCCAGCATTTGTTGTTGTTTGTGGTCTTGATGATTGCCATTCTGACTGGAGTTAGGTGAAATCTCAGGGTAGTTTTGATTTGCATCTCCCTGATTGCTAATGATGTTGAACATCTTCTCGTACATTTATTGGCCATTTGTATTTCTTCTTTTGTGAAGTGTCTATTTAGATCCTTTGCCCATTTTTTTTTTTTTTTCGGTACTGGGGATTGAACTCAGGGGCATTCTACCTCCGAGCTATACCCCCAGCCCTATTTTTTATTCTTTATTTTGAAACAGGGTCTCACTAAGTTGTGGAGGGCCTCACTAAGCAGCTGAGGCTGGCCTTGAACCTGGATCCTCCTGTCTCAGCCTCTCAAATGCTGGGATTACAAGCATGCACCACTACAACCGGCTCTTTGCCCATTTTTTGATTGGGTTATTTGTTTTCTTAGCGGTGAGTTTCTTGAGTTCTCTGTATATTGTAGATATTAGTCCTCTATCAGAAGAGTAGCTATCAAAAATTTTCTCCCACTCTGTGGGCTCTCTGTTGAGGTTCTTGATAGTTTCCTTTGCTGCACAGAAGCTCTTTGGTTTAATGCAATTCCATGTATTGATCTTCCTTTGAGTTGCTTGTGCTTTTGGAGTCTTGTTGAGAAAGTTTTTAACCTGTGTCTGTGTGTTGAAGTGTTGGACCTATGCCCTCTTCAAGTAGCTGCAAGGTCTCTGGTCTGAAGTCCAGGTCTTGTGCAGGGTGAGAAAGTGGGGTTTATTTTCATTTTCCTGCATTTGGTTAACCAGTTTTGCCAACATTGTTTGTTGAAGAGGCTATCTTTTTTCCAGTGTATGTTTTTGGCTCCTTTGTCAAAAATTAATTGACTATAAGCAAACTGTGCAGCTATAAACACAGATACACATTCATCAGTCTGATAGTTTGGTTTCCATTCTTTTGGGTAGATACCCAGAAGTGGTATTGCTGGATCATATGGTAGGTTCATTCCCATTTGTCTGAGGATCCTCCATACTGTTTTCCCAAGTGGTTGCACTAATTTGAAATCCCACCAACAATTTATTAGGGTTCCCACTTCTCCCTACCCTTGCCAGCATTTGTTGTTATTTGTCATATTGGCACAAAAACAGACACATAGACCAATGGAGCAGAATATAAGATTCAGAAAAAAAACCACACACTTACAGTCAATTGATTTTTGACAATGGAGCCAAAAACATACACTGGAAAAAAGATTGCCTCTTCAACGAACGGTGTTGGCAAGGCTGGTTAACCATATGCAGGAAAATGGAAATAAACCCCACTTTCTCACTCTGCACAAGAGTCAACTCAAGGTCGATCAAAGTCCTGGAAGTCAGGCCAGAGACCTTGCAACTATTTAAAGAGGACATAGGACCAACACTTCAACACATAGGCGCAGGTAAAAACTTTCTCAACAAGATCTCAAAGGCACAAGCTACTCAAAGGAAGATCAATACATGGGATTGCAATAAACTGAAGAGCTTCTGTGCAGCAAAGGAAACTATAAAGAACCTCAACAGAGAGCCCACAGAGTGGGAGAAAATTTTTGATAGCTACTCTTCTGACAGAGGACTAATATTTAGAATATACAGAGAACTCAAGAAACTCACTACTAAGAAAACAAATAACCCAATAAAAAATGGGCAAAGGATCTAAATAGACACTTCACAAAAGAAGAAATACAAATGGCCAATAAATGTATGAGGAAATGCTCAACATCATTAGCAACCAGAGTGAAGCAAATCAAAACAACCCTAAGATTTCACCTAACACCAATTAGCATGGCAATCATCAAAAACCCATATGCTACTAAAAACCTTTTTTTAAACTTCTATTTATTTTTAAAATACACTCTTATTAATGCATTGTAACTTATATATCATAGTGAGATTCAAAGTGATGCAAACATACATGTCCACAGCACTTGGTATGTTTCTTTCCAGATCCTACTCACTGCTCCTACTCCCCTAACATGTTATTTATATTGGTGTAGTGATACATTCAAATATGGGCATAACATTATTTGAATTGTTCCCTTCTTCAATTGTTCTTTCTCCCTCTCCATCTCCCCTAACCCCTCCCACTATTCTACTGATCCCTCTTCTCATTTGTCTGTAGCCCTTTTGTTTTCTATTTTCATGTTAGGTTCCACATATAAGAGAAAACATATGATTCCTGTCCTTTTGAGACAGCTGGATCTCACTTCACATTATATTCTCTGGGTTGATGCATTTTCCTGCAAATGACATAATTTTGTTCTTCTTTATGGCTGAGTAAAATTCCATTGTGTGTATAGACCACATTTTCTTTATCCATTACCTGTTGATGGACACCTAGCTTGGTTCCATAATTTGGCTACTGTGAATTGTATTGCTTTAAACATGGATATGCAAGTATGATTGTAGTGTTCTAACATTAATTCTTTTGGAAAGATACCCACCATTTTTAAAACCCAATACATTTGCTTTGTTTTCATGCACACACAAAATACCTCTCTGTGTACATATTAGGATCTCTGTGTGACAGATGTCTGGCTCCCTCTTTGGCTCCCCTGCCCCATGCCTGCCCTTCCTAACTAGGGTTCAAGTCACACAAGTGCAGAGTGACTGGGAAAGGTCACTGAATGCTTTGGCTGCCCATCAAGCCCCCCTTTTTTTGTTGCTGCAGATTGAACCCTGAGGCATTCTACCTCTGAGATACACCCCCAGCCCTATTTTATTTTTTATTTCAAAGCAAGGTCTCACTAAGCTGCTGAGACTGTTCTTGAACCTGTGATTCTCCTGACTCAGCCTCCCAAGTACTGGGATTACAAGCATGCACCACTGTGCCTGGCTTCTATCAACTCCTTTTGAGCCTTCCTTCCCCTGAGTCCTCCCAAAGATTCTCGGATTCTGCTCCCTCTGTCTTCTGTCTTCTAGGACTTGATTGGCCTTTCTCCTTTAATTCAGGAGTCCTGTTCCCCTCCTTCCAGAACCTTCTCTGACAGTAGTTCCCTAATCCCATAACCTGATACATGATAATGTGTTAAACCAAATGAATGTCCTTAAGGATGGAAAATTTTAAATTAATTATTGTTCTTTTAATTATACATATTTGTGGGATACAGTGTGATAATTTAATAGATGTATATGATTTGTAATGATCAAATTAAGAGGTTAGCATTTCCATTTTCCTAGACATTTAAAAATTTTTGACAACATGTAATAATTGTTCTTATTTATGAGGTACAGCATGAGATTTCAATACATGAAGACAAGGTGTACTGAAATGATAGTGTTGTTTCAATGCTCTTTGTTTAAAAAAGTAACAAAATGTTAAACATTTAAAAAAAGGTTTTATTTAAGTGGTTAACACTTAAATAAAAAAACACACTTAAAACACAT
Organism: Graphiurus murinus; assembly: GCA_004027655.1. NCBI lineage: Eukaryota > Metazoa > Chordata > Mammalia > Rodentia > Gliridae > Graphiurus > Graphiurus murinus. The sequence goes on from PVLC010000136.1 coordinate 96,588, forward strand.
AAAAAAAAAGCCAGCAAACAAACAATCAAACAAACAAAGACAAAAACAACTATAATTTTCTACTCCAAGAAACAGAACTTGCATTATTCGGGATAATTACTTTCGTGGAATAGATTATTCCCCCAAGTAGTGAAACAGGACCCTGCACATGCCCCCCACAGTGTGCATCCATCAGTTTGTAGTCAGATAAGGAATTGTTGGGTTGGGAGCACTCCATTTGCATTGGCTTTGTTTCTTTCCACTTATCTTGGGATTATACTATTTTGAGAAGTCACAAAGTTCCCAGTGACTACCCACTGCTACTTGTTTGTGCTACTGACCATACCTTTACCCTGACCTTCCTATCCCAGTTTTAACATTCAGGTCCCCTCACTGGGTCTACAGCTTCTGTCTGTCCAGTGTGTCATTGGAAGGGGATTATTCCTCCATGACACCATGGCTTAATTCACTAGGATAAGATGTGCATAATCGCTTGCCACTGCTGCCGAGCTTGGGTGAGACCGGCGTGGCCAGCCAGCATCGAGGAAAATGGCAGTGGTTTTCTAAACAACACACACCCTGGATTAAGGCTTCCAGTAGCTTTTATTTTTATTTTATGCCCTTATTCCCCTCTTAAGAACCAAATAAACTGTCAGCATCAATATTGTGTAAGTTAAAGACTGAATTAAAAGGTTGGAGGATGGGTAAGGAATCTTATGTTCAGATTCACATTTTTTTCTTTTCAATCACTGGTTGTGTGTGCACATTTAATAATGAACTGTTGGGGGAAATTACTATGATAATCTTAAGTGAGAGTCATTATACAGAGATGATTGTGTATTTTTCTACAAATGATCATCTTGATTTGAAATAGACTAATCAGTGAAATTTAGTGATATCTTTATCTTTGTATTGTATCTTGGAGGGCCTCAGGGAGGGAAAAAAAATGACATGTTTTAAAAGAGCCTGAAATTTATGGCCATGTCGCCCATCACTTCCCATGGAGCTGAGGAAGCTGGACCTGCAAAATAGGGAGCTCTGCACCCTTGGCTATGTCCATCAGCCACCTCTGGGGACTGGCAGCTCAGGTTACGTTTAGAATCTGTTGATTGACTTCTTACCCCTCCCCCCCATGAAATGGTACTTTTGTTTAAAATCATGGAGTTTAAATATTTCAAAATGAAAAGAAAAGTCATGCCAAAGTCTGCATTTTACTTAAAAGTTTTCTTAAATTTCAAACTGAAAAGCAATCTAAGGCCAGAAAAAAATGCTATCTGGGAACTTTAACAAATACATTATTTTGCTTGCAGTAATGGAACACTGGGTTTTGAGTTCCTTAAACTAGCAGGTTTTATTTATTATATCAAAACACTATAGCTATTGACTGTAGCATCCCAGAATGAAAATATGAGATCAGTTTCTAATAGATGCCTGGAAGTCAGAGCACTGCCGTTGGTTGGAGCGTTTGTATTTATGACCACATCTGTTTGCTTCAGAGTATGTCTTTTCTTGTTGCATTAAATTATATAATAAACCTTTGGTTTGAAGTTATCACTGTGTCAACCTTAATGAATGGGGAGACCCTTTAAGACATCCTTGTGGTGGAAATGTGATACAGATTTGTTCTGATTCTGTTCCCTCAGTGCATTTGCCCTGAACTGCTGACTTTTGTTAAATTTTGTTAGTCTTACCTTCATTTGTTTGCCATTTTAGTTTGTAGTCCCCAGTTTTCACACGCTATAATCTATTTTGTCTTTGTATTATTTTCTTCATTTTAATGGCTCTTCATTTTTATCATATTCAGATATATGGCCGTTTTATGGTTGTATACTTTCACTTTCATCTTTAATATTTACAGATTACATACAACTTCTCTCAACTTTCTATCTGTTTTAATTAGGATTAAGTTCAGGGACACAAAACAAGAAATCACAGTGGCTGAAAGAAGCCAGAGCTGAGCTGACTCCTCCTCCGTACAGGAGACATGCCGGTGGGGTTTGAGGGCAGGTGAAGCAGCCACTTCACCACCCAGGACCAGGGGCCAGTCTTCCTAATGTGTAGTGTAACGTGTGCTTTTCCCAAACCATTGGGCTGGACCACTTGTGGAAAAGGACTAAATAAAGTTAAAAAAAAAATAAAGTTAAAAAAAAAAGTTAAGCCGGGTGTCGTGGTGCACACTTGTAATCCCAGCATTTGGGAGACTGAAACCGGAGGATCTGGGTTCGTGGCCAGCCTCAGCTACCTAGTGAGGCATTCCGCAACGTAGTGAGACCCTGTTTTAAAAATTAAAGAATAAAAAATAGGGCTGGGGGCGCAGCTCAGAGGTAGAATGCCCCTGAGTTCAATCCCCAGTACTGCAAAAAAAAAAAAAAAAAAAAAAAGAAAGTTAAAAATGGGACCCTCCCAGCCGATTAACCATTTTAAGAGCCTTCCAGAAGTACTCCACAGTGATTGTTGGCCAGAACATGGTTCTCTGCCTGCACCTATCTGCAAGTTGGGCTGGTCTGTATAGTCTCTCAATAGGAGAGAAGAAAAGACAATGTACTCAGGGAGAATCAGGGCCGGTAAATGCGTAGGAAAAGCAGAAGGGATGCTAGTCTAGCAGCTAATCATGTCTATGGCTTATATTCTTATTTGATGGCATTTATTTTAACTTTATTAATCTTTATTTTAAACCTAAAAGGATTTTAAATTTTTTATTTCACTACACTAAAAAGTTGTTATATTTTAAAATTATTTTCAGTCTCTTAACCACTTTGCTGCAGTTTGCAATATTTTTGACATTATTATTGCTTATCATTTCTTTTGTTGTCCTTGTTTTGGGCTTATTATGAAGTTTTTCTTTTCCTAATTTTTCTAAGTGGAAGGAAGGAAAGACATAATGGGAACATCTCTGTTGGAAAAAATTCCAAGGGAAGTAGGATGGTCCCTCCCCCACATTCTACAGGGAAACTTTAATTCTGTCGTTATTAATAACAAAGCTATCTTTTAGATAGATCTATGGTCCATGCATTTTGGAAAAGTAATTAACACAGTTTTGCATGTGGTAACATCTTCGCTGATAACCTTATCTTTTCTTATACACAAACACCTTTTAAATGGCCTAGTAACCAGAAATACAAGAACTGTTCTTCATCTTTTATTGGAAAGCTATGAAAATGATTACTCCAGATAAATCCTATGTATGTTCAACAGAAAATATTTCTTGAGATTTGACTTGGGAATATGCCATCCTGAGAGGCATTATTGCACACATAATGCATTTTTTTTTTTTTGAGACATGAAAGGAGCCATTTAGGTCTTTATTCATTGACATAAACTTCTGGTCACTGATAGTTAATGACAGATGGTCTTGATGCCTTCTGGGTCTCCGTGAGCTTGACTAAGTGTGATTTGCTATGTTAACATTAATATAGTACCTTTTATAGTATTTTTCACATATAGGATAAAATGTCATTAGAAAATAGGCCCAGTTTGGGGCTGGAGGTATAGCTCAGTGCAAGCCTCTGGGTTCAATCCCCAGCAACTCCCCCCCTCCAACTCCTAGATAAAATAGGCCCAGTTTTATCAGTGTTTTAAATTTTATGTTGTGCTACAGGATATGTTTATATTTTAGAATTAATAGACTATGAGAACATACTTGGAAATATTTTTAAAAATTTCTATTGAGCACTATTTATATATTATTGAGAAGTCACCAGGTAATTGTATGGGAGTTCAAATATATTCCTGGCCCTCAAGTAGCTAAAATTATACTGGGAAATAAATTTGAATAAGCAATATTTGATAGATGATCAAGTGAGTCTATGTACAAATAGGATTGAAATCTCTAGAGGGGCCTTACATTGAACAAGAAGACTTTATGAGAAGGGGGAGTTCCCTTTGAGGCCTGAAAAAGGAGTCAAATGGCCAGCTGGAGAAGGTGGAGAGGCAGCGAGGTTCAGAGAGAGCGGTCTCAGGAGGATGGGTGGTGCGTCCTTTGGGGCAGACTGGTATTTCTGAGGGAAAAGTGGGCTGAGCATGTGGATATTGATAAGGGAGGGTGGACGAAGCAGGCCAGAGGGCTTGCAGGGCCTCTATGAACGCTGAAAATGGTACCTCAAATAAAACTCAAGAATCTGGGGTTCTTAGGGAGCACCAAGAGGCCAGTTTAGCTGGGATGGAACTAATGGGGGTGGGAAGGAAAGGAGGAGTGTGGGGCCAGAAGGAATTGAGGATAAATGGTAGACAACGAGGCTGAGGGCGGAGCCTGCAGGGGTGCTGGGTGGAGTGGAGAACCATGGCTTCTTCTGATGAGTAGTGGGAGGTCTGCCAGAGGTTTCAAGCAGAGTTTGATCAGACTTAGCTTTTGAAAAGTTTCTGGAGTAGAGGGTGGGGGATGGATGGGAACAGTTTCCCTGTGTTAGATGACACCATTGTTATCAGTGGAGATGGACGCAGAGCTGCTTTTATAATTGGTTGCTAGAGTTGTTACCTCTACTCTTTAGCCAGCCTTGTTTATGACCAAAGGCATGACTGTATGGAACGGCGGGAGTCTGTGACAAGAACAGAGCAGAGCGGAAAGGTTTAATTCATTAAGTCCCAAGTTTTCAATTCTGTGAATAATACGTGTGTGTGTGTGTGTGTGTGTGTGTGTGTGTGTGTGTACTTTTTTGTGGTAGTGGGGATTGAACCCAGGAGCATTTTACTATTTTACCTCTGAGCCACACTCCCAGGCCTATTTTATTTTTTATCTGGAAACGTTAAGTTGCTGAGGCTGGCTTTGAATTTACGACCCTCCTGTTTCAGCCTTCCAAGTATTTGGTTTAGAGGCATGTTCCTCCACACCCAACTAATTCTGTGGATATTTCAATGAAACTGACACAGGTAAATTAAAATAGTTTAGATATAACAATCTAGAACTTATACATATTATATGAATCAATGTTAATTAAATTATTATATTATCAATCCTTTCATTACTTAATTATATTATTGTGCATTGTATTTAAGTTTTTATAGGTGTCCCATGCCTGGGACAATGGGAAAAATTTATTAAGATAAATAAATCCTGCCCCCTGGCCTTTGTTAACAGCACACTCTGTTCAACAGAGTGAAGCAGAGATGGGCATCAATAACATCATCTATCAGGAGTGTGTAATATTAACTTTCAGACCTTATCATCCTGCACAAATACTCTGAGCACTCATCACAAATGGAAATTTACATAAAGAAATTTTGGCTAAGTGTGCCCATTTTGAGTTCCTCTCAAAGCATGAAGATGTCATTTAAACTTCATTTCATGTGCAGACACTCTAGTTTAAAATCTTAAGTTAGATCTCTCTTGCCTCATACATTAGAGATGGTTCCCCAAGGTAGCAAAAATTCTATCCTACAGGATGGTGTACAGTTCATCTTGACATTCTTATTTAGCTCTGCTCTGTTTCTTCCCACTTTTATCTGTTAAGAGTATATATGTCATAATATCTTAATCCCTAATTGGATCTCTGTCAACAAAAGTAATTCTTTTGAACTAACCAGAGTTTCTTCGAATTGCAAACAGATTTAGAAATATTGGCTGTACGTTCCATATGGGTTTATGGTGAGCAGATATCTCAGACTTCACAATGTGATCAAGATAAAAAATTAGGCCCTTTATTAATCCATTTTCTATTATTATAATAAAATACCCGAGGCTGGGTTGGTTTATTTAAAAAAAGAGATTTATTTAGCTCAGATTTTTAGAGGCCATAAGCCCCAAACTGGGCAGCCCCATGTGTTCAGTCTCTGGTGGGGGCCTGGTCCAGCCACACAGGAAGCCAGAGAGTGATTCAGGAGTCGGGTTCACTCTTGTAACCACCTGCCCTCATGACAACGAAGTGAGTCCCAGGAGAACAACTCTTCAAAGGGCAGCGAGCTCAGTGATCTAGTGACCTGTTAAAGGTCCCAACAACTCAACCACTCCTACTGATAACCAAGCCTCAACCACAGGAACCTCAGGAACAAGCCTCACCCAAACCGTAGTAGATACCAAATGAATACATGCAACATTAACCGAAATACATAAAAATGTACATCTATCAATACAATTGGATTAAACTGTGAACACAACTTTAATACATGCCAAAGGACATGTCTTGCTTCTTGAATGTAACGTATTTTTGAGTTATGTATGTTATACGAGCTTTTTCTCCTATAATTAATATTAATTTAATGATATTTTTGCAATTAAAGAATCCTGTCAATTCTTTTATTCATCCAAGCAAGCATTTATCAGGGTCTGTTATGGGCAGGAGCTATGCTATTATTCTAGTGAAAGCACAATTATTCAAATATTACTTATCTAATTTTAAGATTAAACAGGCCTTTTATTCCTTTTCCTTCCTTCTCTGCTTGATTTTTGAACATATAATTGTTCATTGTTCTTTAGCATCTCTCCTGGGTGACAGGCAGGAGACATAAAATGAAATAAAAATCAGATCAAACAATTCTACTACTTGTCTGCAAATTCGGTAGAGAAAGACATTATAGCATGTTTTTGTTCTTTCCTTCATGAGATTTCATTAAATTTTGTCTCAGAGTGACTAAATATTTCAGCAACACTGAGATTCTACTATCCTTTCTTCTTTATCATCTACTGATTTGGTTAATTGAGACTTGACTAAATTTGTATTTTCCTCCCAGATTTAAATGGAGTTGCATTGTTTTAACCATATTACTTTGGGTGAGGTATGTTGAGGCCAGGTCCAGATAAGAGCAAGAAATAAGGTTTTACAGTTTTGTTATATTCACAGTTCCCTAGGAAAAAATGAGGCCTGACCCATGTGGAAGCACCAGTGTTAGGCAAGAGACAGAAATGAGGGGAAGACTTGGGCAGGGCCCTTGAGTGTGGCTTGTAGGAGAGGAGGGGTGAGCAGGGTAAGCTGCCTCAGCATAGGCTAGTTTGAATATTTTCAGCAGACTCTGGGCATAAGGGCTGTTCCTACTTATGTGGTACCTAGTTTGGGGGTGATTAGGGCTGGTGAATTGTAGCCCAGAGTTTGAGAACCCAATGAGGAAGGTAGTATGGGGTTTAGGCTTAGCTTTTCAAGAAAGGGGATTGTTATGGTTTGGATTTAGACTGTCCCCCTAGACCTTATGTAGACAAGGCAGCCATGTTGTAGGTGGGGCTTGGTGATGAGGAGGGGTCTCAGGGGCGTGGCCTTGGGATTATATATGCTCCCTCCTCCCTCTGTCTCTCTGTCTCTCCTTCCAGCCTTCATGATGTGAAAGCAGAACCCTTGCACACTTTCTGTCTCCTGATGCTGTGCCCTGTGCTCCATAGACTTCACCTGTCCTGAATCCTAGAAACCTCCAGAACTGTGAGCAAATACATCTTCCTTCTTCTAAGTTGTGGTGGTCAGTTGTTTTGGATGACAGCAGTGAGAATGCTGACCGAGACAAGGATATACTGGTCTCTAGTCAAGGCCTCAAAATTGGAAAAGTTTAACAATGAATGATTTTACATCTATGTATTGAAATGTTTTTAGATATCTCTAGACAATGTCTATTCTTCTGCTCACTGTCTATCATCTCCCAAGTTTTTGTTACCATGCATGTGGCTTGGAGTGCTATGTCTGATTTCTGTCCAGCATGTAGGACATTTGCCAGGGCCCACTTGGGGACGTCTCTCCATTGTACAGCTAGAGACAGTTTTAAAAGTGCAAGTCTGTTCTTCCCACCTCTACTTCAACCCTGTTCTTGCTGGAAATGTCTCATGACTTCCCAATGCTCTTAGAACAAAAACATATGCATAAGACTTTTCATTTGCTGTTCCTCCAGCCCCAAATGTTAACTAACTGCATTTTATTAGGGCTTATAGCCTAGTGATTATAGAAACATCATTATTTTCCTACAAGAGAAAAAAAGCTGCCAATTAAGCAATGACTCAGTGTCTTGTTAATATTTCTGGGTAATGCAAAATTAAGCATCCTCAAGTCTATTTTTGTACTGAACTTCTTTCTTGGTTTTGAAGAGGTTGACTGTCTTTTCTGCCTTCATTGTGTTACGTGGCATGTGATATGCCAGCTGTTTGCACATTGCTCACTAGTAAGACATATCCAAGTTTCAACCTTTCCCATGTTGTAAAATGCATTTTGTTGTTGCTTTGAAGGAATATATGGGTTGCACTCATTTCTCCAATGACAAACATATGCTTCATTAATATCAAGCAATGCAGTTCCCTATTGTTCCCCTGTTTTTTTTTTTTTTTTTGTATTCAAAATAACCTTTCATTTCAGTGTCAAACTTAAAATACTTCAAAATATTTTGGTGATACCTGTCAAAATGACACATACATAACTCAACTGAAGAAGAGAGGCTAGTAAGGACAGCAACACCAAGTTCACACACAAACAGGCAGTGACAATAGTGTCACAACACGTTCTCTCTTGCTTTGCCACTGGAGCTCTTCCTCTCACTACCATTGTTTCATGGTCTGTCTTACATATTCCCTCTTATTCTTAGTAATTGAACTTGTTTGTCAATTTTCATGCCACAGCCTCACGAAATCTAATTGATGCCAGCAAGCTTGTTATTTAGATGCCTGGAAGTTGTAAATTGTCTACAAATAGAAAGATGTCACTCTGAAGTCTCTTTTGAGTGATTCCTGAAACTGTTCAATAAGACTTTCGCACTAATGCTTCTCAATACCAAAATGTATCTTCTTTTTACCTATTCCTCATTCAAACAAAGCATTCCCCATAATCCCATGTTAACTGATTTGAAATGGAAAGCTAGGCTTCCTTCAGAATCCTTCAACTAGCTGTTTGAAAAATCTAAATAAATTATGATAATAAATGATCCCTGTCCTCAACTTAATAGACAGACATGATTTTCCTTTATTGAAGGAGATCCTGTTGCCTTTCTCCCAATAGGCCATGATTGCATCACCATCAGCACTGACTTTGGCATTTCTATGTCATTTTGTACTTTTCAGAGGAGCTTTACATATATTATCTCATTATGTGGACTATGCTCCTACGTTTCGGTTTCCACCAACCATGAGTATGAATGCATGTATTCCGTTGAATAAATGAATGATTGGCCGAATGAATGATCATCTTTATAATGCTATTTTTGTAATAATCCAGTCTCATTTGGCATGTGTCATCTTCAGTGGTATCTATAGAGCAATGGCTTATTTTCTAGAAGTTCATCATAATTGGCAATGGGTTTTTTAATCTGATACAAATGAATTGTAAAAGAGTTATGAGGGAAACATATTTCTTCCAGGATTGTTTTAAAAGTGTGATTTAGAATACCAATAAATGAGTAAGGACTGAATAAATGGTCCTTAAGATTGTGTCAACTTTCAATTATATCTTTCATCTCAGTGTGGAGAGAATTAATATTTGCTAATTATCTACTAGGACCCGGGTAACTGTAATAAATGCTTTATTACATTATTGCATTGGATCTGGCTGCAGGTTATTTATTTTCTTCTTAATGCTGCAGATCGTATTTCTTCTAGTATCTCTTATTCCCTTACAGAAAGAATTCCTTTGCTACTTCTCAAAAAGATACAAATTCTCTCATATATACTATTAGACTCTATTGCAAAGATCACCTCAATGGGCATTGCTTCTTCATTTTTTTTTTTCATCTTGCTTTGGTGAATTGTTTCTGAATTGGCTATAGCTGCATGATTCTTTTAGTAAAGGGCTAAGTCTCATTTTTAACCTCTAAGACCCTGCTGATTCTCTGTGGTCACTCACATCTGTTGCTCTTAGTTCTCTGTTCTGTGAAATCCAGAAAGCTTGAAAAGTGGCTGTCTGTGCTGAGATGTCACTGCTATGAGCTGTCAATCATCTGCAGCTCTGTAGGTCTCCTTGATTCCTGGGATTTCCAGACACAGAGAAGAACAATGGTACATTTACCTAATGGGTCTTCATCCTAGTGGATGTGAATGACAACAGTTATTGAAAGCTTCTTCTTAGTTTATTTATTTATCCAGTCTAATTGGTTGTATTCATGAACAATAGGTGTGTAGATAGCTTTATGTGTATTATGCTTCCATTTAGTATTGGAGCAACTGGCTATTGGTTTCACGGTGAAAACTTTGCTGCTTAAGTTTCATATTTTTTATTTACCTGCAATGCAATAGGAAGAATGTAAAAAATTATGTGAAATCACAAAACATGCAACTAAAAAGAGAAGCTCCCTTAATCTTGAAAGCAAATAAAATACTTCTTACATGCTAACTTTTGCATTAAGAAGTAAAAGGCACATGATGTGCTTTGTGGAGTGTTAATGTTAGAAATGAATTTTAGGGAAGCCATAAATACAAAAACTCATGGAGCCAAAAGTAACTTGGCTAGGCAATTTACTTCTGTGCAGAAGGGTGCATGCACACTGGTCTGCTTAGCCTTTTATCACCCTAACACATAGGGTACTGCACCGTCCCCCCTTAGCTGGAGTAAAATTTCACAATCTAGCCAGGCGTGGTGGAGGACACTTGTAATCCCAGTACTTGGGAGGCTGAGACAGGAGGATCCGGGTTCGTGGCCAGCCTCAGCTACCTAGTGAGGCCCTCCACAACTTAGTGAGACTCGGTTTCAAAATAAAGAATAAAAATAGGGCGGGGGGTATAGCTCAGAGGTAGAATGGCCCTGAGTTCAATCCCTAGTACTGCAAAAAATATATATATATATTATTAGCCAGCACTTATTGACTTACTATGAACTATAAAAAGTACTAAAAGTGAACTATTTGTAATGATGACCTGCTAATAATATTAAATCAGTAGTATTTTTCTAGAAATTTCTTCTCAATATAGAATAAAGGAACAATTTGAGAATAAAGTAAAGGTGAAAATAAGTAAAGATGATTCCCTCTCCTGCTGCAAAGAGTTTAAGTATTTCCATGTGGTATAAGGCCCTTGAAAATTGGTAACTGGTGCATTGAAACATTATCCTTTTTTCTCTTCCTAAGTATCTAAAATGGGAACTAGTCGATAAATATTAAATTTTTAAATTGAAAGTCAGATTACCTATATTTCTCAAAGATCTGGGTTTAATTACTTTCACTTTCAATTTCTTCTGCATCTTCTTACATTTATTACTGTAAATTTAGGAGAGAATATCTTCTTAACAGTAAAATTTGATTTTATGATCACATGATTTAGTTTATCTGAAGTGATTTTTTTATATAGTTTTACCGCATGCATTTATTTACTAGATTTCTATTCCTATTTTCATTTATTCTTCATGTTTGTACATTTATCTTGCTAAGAAGTAATCCTATGCCTTTCTCCTTCATTTTTCTATGTGTGCAATTTACAAAGCAATTCACAGGATTTCACTTATGCTATCTATAGCAGATACAATTTTACTATCTACAGATATAATTTTCAGGATGAATTCTTTATGCTCAATTGCCAAGAAAATTGCTTCTCTTGGCACATTTATGATCTCATATATGATTGTGTATGTGTGTGTATGTGTGTGTGTGTGTGTGTGTGTGTGTGTGTATAATATTCTTGAACTTGTGTTTAATTTTAAAAATTTCTTGGAGAAATTACAATTTTAAATAGTCTTTACTTTGCTCTCATTAAAGATTGGAAGGTTTCCCTAATGTAGGCATCTCTATAATTTGATGCTACAGATTTGATTTGTCACAACCAATTCTCATATGATTCTTATGTGAAAGCAAACATGTTTTTATGATGTGCTACCCGGTGGTCAGAGCATTCAAGTGCATGTGTAGAGATGTCTGAGATCTCTATTTTACTACCATTGTGTTTCCTGCTGTTAGCTAGTGATGAGTTGGAAGTTCAAACCATTTCTCTGTAGGCCCAGTAAAGTGGTACATTTATAAAACCACTGTGAAGATCGTACCTTCTAAATCACAGTCATAGAGTTCTTACAAACCACCTCTCCAGGGGCACTGTAAAACGTCAGCATTGTCTGATGATATAATACTTGTAGCCAAATTGCCTTCCAGAGATTTATCTGGGTAGCAAAGTCTGGAATCGTGGTTTCCACAGCCAGTTTCAAAATCTAGAAAACCTCTGACATATCTTCTATGTTGGAAATTAGAGAAGAGAGGAGAGAGGAGAGAGGAGAGGGAGAGGAGAGAGAGAGGAGAGAGAGGAGAGAGAGAGAGAGAGAGAGAGAGAGAGAGAGAGAGAGAGAGAGAGAGAGAGAGAGAGAGAGAAGAGGAGAGGAGAGGAGAGAGGGAGGGAGGGAGGGAGGGAGGGAGGGAGAGAGAGAGAGAGAGAGAGAGAGAGAGAGAGAGAGAGAGAGAAGAATGGGAGAGGGGAGAGGGGAGAGCATGTGTTGTAGTTATCTAGGAACAGAAAGACTGCTAGAGTATGGGAAAAGAGTAACATAAAGAAGGACGGAGAAGAATTTTATCTCAGACCACAAAATACTCCGATTGTTGGCCACCGTGGAAGGGAGGAGCACTCCCTGAGATCACTGGCCTTCCTTGGAATGTTCCTGAGTGTGGACATTCAACTCTTTTGCAGGAGTTCCATAGGTAAGATAATCTCAGATGCCCCTATAAAGCCACACTGTCAGTGAGTTTATGGAGCAACCCTCAAGAAAAGAAATGCAGGCCAGAGAGAACTGGAAAGGAGAGTGCCAGCAGGCAAGTAGGACTCTATTTTGGCAGATGAGTCTTGATATTTCATTAGATCAAATAGCTGGGTAAGCAGCAATTCTGCTGTTCTAGCCTGTCCTTGGACAAAACTAATTCCATGGCAAGAAAGAGATTGTGGTGTGTGTGTGTGTGTGTGTGTGTGTGTGTGTGTGTGTGTGTGTGTGTGGTGTGTACATGCACAATAATTTAAAATAACCTAGTATACAAAGTGAGATAATGCTCTTCAGATTGGTAATTCATGTCTTCAGCTCTTTTTCTGTACCTAAATCAACACTTGATTGCCATGAAAAAGATTTGCTTTTAATCCAGGAAAATTCTCTTTCCAATAAGTTAATATTTTTATCCTTTATTATTTGAATTTTTTTTATGGTACTGGGGATTGAACTCAGGGGCATTCTACCTCTGAGCTACACTCCCAGCTCTATTTTTTATTCTTTATTTTGAAACAGGGTCTCACCAAGTTGCAGAGTGCCTCACTAGGTAGCTGAGACTGGCCGCGAACCCGGATCCTCTGGTCTCAGCCTCCCGAATGCTGAGATTATAAGCGTGTGTCACCACGCCTGGCTCTGAATTTATTTTTAAAAATAAAAGATTCTTTGACATATTCCCAAACATAATCTCTCCATTTTAATTACAGCAATGATTTTCAATTCTACCTCCTCTAGGAAATAGTTGAGATCTTTAGTATTTGTAGTGTATTTCTGGTTTTGGTGTTGGGACTATTCCAATTTCATTTTCAGTTTCAACTTAATAACTTTATTGTTGTGTCAAAGTATGTGAGCTTCACCAAAGTCAATATAGTGAGTCTCTGTGTCTAGCCCTTCAGTGTTCAGAATAGTAACAGAGCTTGATTTTCTTTCTTTCTGTTTTTTTAAATGTGCATTTATTGGTGTAGAGCTTGCTTTTCTAAGTCCCTATTTCTAGTTGCTCACTGTTCAGATGCTCATGTATAGTGATAGACTGCCACACAGTGCAAATAAATAGGGCTGCCTTATTTATGTTTTTTTCTTTGTCTCCAAAATATGACAAGTTTTTTTATTGTTCAAATTCTTTTGTGTGATAAGATATGCCATTTCAATGATGAAATAGCTATTTCCTTATATTTTTTATACTCAAGAAGAAATAATTTCTCATACATCTTACAAAATTTTCATTAAACTAACCTTCCTTCCTCCATCCTTCTCTCTCTCTCCTAGGTAAGGCATGTTCTACCTCTGAACTATACCCCCAGCACCAATTTATTTTTTATTTTGAAAGAGGGTCTTGCTAGGTTGCTGAGAGTCTCTCTCACTAAGCTGCTGAGGCTGTCCTCGAACATGTGATCCTCCTGTATCAGCCTCCCAAGTACTGGAATTGTAGGCATGCACCAACATATCCCATGATCATTTTATATTTCTAAGAGTTTTGTGTTTCAGTTGGTGATCATGGCATTTATACTTGATCTGCCATGTATTTTCACATTTGAAAGCAACAAGAAAGTCCATACTTATGAATAAGTGAGATTGGTCATAACGCAATTAACATTTTGCAGGAGATGGAATTAAGGCATATTCTTTAAGGCCTGGATCTAGCTGACATTTCAATAGGTTAAATGGGTCAGCACATTAATAGAACTTAAGCAGTACTTCAGTGGTGTTAGCATGATTATTAACTCCAATGTTTGATTTCAAATATTAGTCTTGATAAGCAAAGCAAAAACATTTATCAATAGGTTATGATTGATTATTTCACTCTTTCTTTTTTCCCTTTGGTGATTGTTAAAAGATTATGTCTTATTCCATTCCATCAAAAAAAAAATGGTACCCAAAGTGGGAAAAATATTAAAAGCTTGAATTCTTAGGATATTCTAGCTTACTGATACAAATGTTACTATTTTTTATGTTTTCTTTTTATGTGGATTAGATTCACTTTTGTATTCCACCCTTGTCTCAAAATACTCCTCATTTTGATTATTTTCTTTCTTTTTAAGGTTCTGATGGATTATACTTTTTTCTCCAAAGCATCTTAAATAAAATTACATTATATGGTAGTATTCAGAGAGGTTAGCTAACTTGGCCAAGCTCACAGAAGTTACGTGCTGTAGATGTTTTTCTAAACTCAAACCTGGATCACTCTCAAAGTATTTGTTCTTTTCACCAGCGATACAACTTTGATGATGAGAACTAACCCATCTCTACTCACAGAGCTCATTCTCTAGAGAACATAAAAGAGTATCACTGGAGCCGGGCGTGGTGGCGCACGCTTGTAATCCCAGTACTTGGGAGGCTGAGACAGGAGGATCTGGGTTCGTGGCCAGCCTCCACTACTTAGTGAGGTACTCTGCAACTTAGTGAGACCCTGTTTCAAATAAAGAATAAAAAATAGGGTTGGAGGTGTAGCTCGGAGGTAGAATGCCCCTGAGTTCAATCCCCAGTACTGCAAAAAAAAAAATAAATAAATAAAAAAGTATCATTTGGTTCTGTTCCCTAACTTTATTACTTCTCTGTTTCTATCATCAGACTACACTTTTCTAGGACACTTGCCCAGGAAGATAAAAATAATTTTATTTTTCATATCAGGAATTTTCTTGAAAAACCTCACTTAAATGAATATCACAGAACAGATACCCATGAATGACTGTTTATTTTTCAACACTTCTACTTGTTTTCAATCCTAATTATTATATCATGGCCTTCACCTAATGCCAGTTCTGCCCTACCACCCAAAGATCTGTCTTCAGATCTGGACACCAGAACCTCATAAGCACCCTTCCTGGCTTTGCCTGCCATCTCTAATACACTACTAAACCTGAGATACGGAAGTGTTATACTTCACTGTGGTAAGTCATCACTCCTCTGCCTTTTCTTCAAGTTGATTTACAGACATTTTTCAAGGTATTTAAAGGTGACAAGGCCACATGCTTTTGATTCCACTGAGTCTTTACAATATAAGTGTGAAGTGGATAATTATGGAAGAGACAACAAATTCTCTCCTTGTTTCTGGATTTTTTTTTTTTTTTTTTTGCGGTACTGGGGATTGAACTCAGGGGCATTCTACCTCCGAGCTACACCCCCAGCCCTATTTTTTATTCTTTATTTTGAAACCGGGTCTCACTAAGTTGCGGAGTGCCTCACTAGGTAGCTGAGGCTGGCCTTGAACCCAGATCCTCCTGTCTCAGCCTCCCAAGTACTGGGATTACAAACGTGTGACCTGAGGAAAGTTTCTGTTTTCTCCTCTGGGAAATAATGATGTAGGGTACAGAGTTTATGTTAGAATTAATGAGATAGTATCTTTGAAACTGTGCTGTGAAGTGCTAGGTAAAGGCAGAGCCATATTGTCATTGGTAATATTTATTCCATCTGTTGGTGTTAACCATTCAACTTATTTCTGGCTGTTGTCTGAAAGTGTTGAGGGGGCCTTGTAAGTGCAGAGATTTTTAGTTTTCTGCACAATGAGACAAGATGGCTGTGTGTCATTTTCAGGACAAGGAGATGGGGGAGAGGGAGCATAGGGGTGGGTGAGCATGTGAAAAAGCAATGGGTGAATACTTTGTATGCACTTAACCATTCCTTGGCACTAACTAAAAGTTTTCATCAGGCATGTCTCTTTGGTTCCTTTTCTTCTTTTCTTTTCTTCTGAGTGAGCTTATCTATTCAAATGCTTTGGATACTGCTAGAGACTGAATATTTGTGTCTCTCCGAAATTCTTATGTTGAGACCTAATCCCCCAAATCATGGTGGAGCCATTGGGAGGTGATTAGGTCATGAGGCCTGAGCCCTCAAGAATGGCATTAGTGACCTTATAAAAGAGACCCCAGGGCACTCATTTGCTCCATTGTGTGAGGACATTGTGAGAAGATGTCTGTCTATGAAGAACCAAGAAGCAAATCCTCAACAGAACCCAATCATGCTGGCAACCTGAACTCAGACTTCCTGTCTCCAGAACTGTTGTTTAAGCCACCCAGTCTGTGATATGTTTATTAGATTTGTTATTATTATTATTATTATTATTTTAAAAATTAATTTATTTTTAAATTTTTAGTTGGTGCATGGTAATCATACATCTTTTTAAGGTACAAGCTGGTATAGGTAAAGGCATACATGCACACATTTCTCATTTAACCCTTCCCCAATTCCTACTCCACTCCCTCCTCCTCCCTCCTTCTCAAGGTCAGTTTAGTGATTGACTTTGATGTGTTCATGAAGGTACATCATGCTCATTAGGTTATGAACAGATGCAGACAGATAAGATCGTAAACTAGTGAATGTTAAAGCATTACTTGAGTCCCAAACTTGAGTTTGATTTGAGTTCCATCCATCCAGCTAGAAGTTTCCATCTGAATTTTCCATAGTTGCCTCAACCTCAACTTGTCAAATACTGGATTAATTATCTCCCTTTTCTTGGCTAACAGAACTAGACTCTATGAGGTTAACCAAATTATCCTAACCTTTTCTCCTTTCTCTCCATTCATTTCTTCATTAAATATTTACTGACCATTTTCTGTGTCTGGCCATTATCTTAGGCTCTGGAGATACAAACAGTAAGTCAAAAACACAAAATCCCTAACTTTTTGGAGTTAATAGTCCTTTTTAAAAAAAAGCTATCTCATATTTCTCTTCTCTGGCTTTTCAAAACTTTCTAAATACATATTTCCCAAAGTACGTGCCTTAGAATAGAGTCTTAGATTGCCAAAAGTTGTTAAATAAAAAACATAACACAACAAACAAGCAAACAAAAATCAGAAAGATGATGGTTACTTGAGTAAAGAAAAATAGGATTAATAAATGTAGGAATTTTCTGTATTTCTCTGAGCCTTTACTATGCCCTTGGCCCCAGGAATTGTCTAAGTGACACTTGGCAGCATTGACGAACAGACTTGATCGCTGTGATGCTTGGGATCTGGAATATTCCTCTGAAGCTCACTCGCCGGGCAATGCAGCAGTGTTCAGGGGTGAAATGATTGTACCACGAGGGCTCTGACCCATCAGTGGGTTAATCCATTTGAAGGGTTAATAATTTGGATGCGTTTACTGGGAGATGATGAAAATTGTGAGGCAGATGAGCATGGCTGAAGAAGACAGGTCACTGGGGGAATGGCCTGGAAGGGCTTATCTTCTCCCCTGCTCCTTCCTTTCTCTCTCTACTTCCAGGCTACCATAGGGTGAGCTGCTTTCCTCTGCCAAGCCCTGCTGCCATGATGTTTTGTCTTGCCTGAGGCACAGAGCAATGGAGTTGGACAACCATGGTCTAAGACCTCTGAATTTATGAGCCAAATAAACGTTTCCTCCTCTAGGTTGATCTTGTCAGGTATTTTGGTTACAGCGACAAAAAACTAACACAACCATAGCCCTTGGGTGCAGGTCAATCACATGCCATCTAGCTGGCATAGTGTACTTCAGAAAATATTTAGTAGTTATACTTTGAAAAATGATCTCACTCATGCTTTTATTTAATTGTTATTGTGAGCCTATTATGTGTTTCATGTTGCTCCTCTTCTGGTAGGGACTGTGAAGCATAAAATGAAGAATAGACCATTGCTTCAAATCTGATGGGATTTATAGGGCTCCCCCAGTTTTTTGATCCACTCAAATACTATATTTCCTGAAATTTTTAGTTCCTTTCCAATACGATCAACTTAACTCTGAAAAA
The DNA here is from genome assembly GCA_004027655.1 of Graphiurus murinus. Classification (NCBI taxonomy): domain Eukaryota; kingdom Metazoa; phylum Chordata; class Mammalia; order Rodentia; family Gliridae; genus Graphiurus; species Graphiurus murinus. Next base: position 114,816 of record PVLC010000136.1, read on the forward strand.
GAATTCAAATTTCAGTAACTTTTCTCTCTATGCTTTAAATTTCATTTTTGAATTTCTCTTCTCCCTGTACTATTTTGTTTTTACTTCTTTCTCTTTTCCTTTTTTGGTTTCACAGAATACCCCTCCCTGTTTCTTCTTGACTAGAAGCCCATGGTGTGAGAACTGTGTCAGACTTTCTTTTGTATGGTTCCTAGCAAATGTGCCCATCTGGAGATTAATGAACTGCACATAATGGGTACTGGTGCACAATAAGGAGTTCACCAGTGTCTGAGGCTGCATCCGAGTCTACTTTCAATAGAGGGGTTTCTGTGGTTGAGATGGAAATGGAATGCATCTTTTGGGTATTGATTAGCAGATGGAATTTTTCTTGCTTTGTTCTCTGGCCATTAGTTGGCAAGGCACTGTATTTGGAAGAGTAGTAATTTGTAGTACAGCAAGTGCAATTTTTCTCTTGGTATATTGTACCATCTTCTGTGAGTCTGTAGCTATTGTTGGATTCTGATTTTTCTCATATGCACTGGGATGAAGTGAATCACAGTGCTGAATAGAATGAACACTAGCTTTATCAAAGGCTGAGCATGTTCATAGACTTTTTTTTTTCGGATCAGAAAAATGCTCTCAAAGCTTCTGTTTAGAAAGTGATTTTTCTACCAAGCTAATCTGAAATTCCTTAATTCAGTGATTGTGAAGCACAGAGAGAAATAGATTGTGTGTGTGTGTGTGTGTGTGTGTGTGTGTGTGTGTGTGTATGAGTTTTTCTTGTAACTTACTTTTGGCAAATAATAGATACAATTTTATATGTGTTTTCAATTTTCTTAGATCATATATTGTCCACTTAAGTCATAAAGGAAGGTGATGTTAAGGTGAAGGCCAGTGATGTTCCAAAGATGTGGTGATGATTAAACTTAGCCCTGGTGACCATCAGCATGTATATCAAAGCAACGGATGCATAACTCAAAAGCTCTGGCATCCTGCTATTTAAGATATCAGAAGACATGTGACTCTGTTCTAGTATACATAGAGGAGCACAGATCATAAAGGAATACCAACTGTAGACATCTCAGTGAAACAATTCATAAAAATTTTGTTTCAGTAAGAACATTAGACTCAATCATACACAGTACATTTTAGTTACCTTCTGCTGATAGTTGGCAAAATGGAATAAAAATGCACAAGTAAAATGGAGATATTCTAATACCAATTGTTTGAAGTCTTAACAGTAAGTACTTTAATGTATGGAGACCAATGGGCTATGTTTTAGGCTCTGACAAAATCTTTTTCTGATAATTTAATGGACAGATATTGCTGTGGTCTGCATATTTGTCTCCTGGAAATTCATATGTTGAAACCTAATCCTCAATGTGATAGGAAGTGGGGCCTTTAGGAAGTGATTAGGTCACAAAAATTCCATCCTCAGGAATGGATTAGTGTCCCTAATTGAAGAGAACTGAAGGAGCTCGTTTGCCTCTTTGGCCATGTGAAGGCAGAATCTTTAACTTACAGAGAGAGCAGACACCTTGATTTTAGATTTCCCAGCTTCCACAACTGTGAGCAATGTATTTCTTCTGTTTATAAATTGCCCAGTTTAGGATATTTTGTTATAATTGACATGGAGGACTAAAGCAGGCAGTAGTGGACTAGAAGTATTATGGAATGAATGTTTAACAAGAGAGGACATGCAGGGCATGATGGGCCCTGAAAGGTGGGCCTGCGGGGGAAATCTCAGTTGTTCTTGCATCTAGCACCTCTCTCTGCCTCTCCTTTCTCTCTTGAGGTCTGTGGTCACAGCACCACCCCTTCTGAGAAATGCTCTCTTGGAGCATTTCTGATCATAATTTGGAGAAATGCTGATCATGGAGTTTGCATGGAGTGACCATTTTATTGTCGACTCCTATCTGACCACAAGAGACTGGGATCCAGAATGGGTACAAAATCAGCCAATCAGAATCTTTCCCTGGAAGTTTTGCAAACTGAAGCAGAGGAAAGAGCTAAAGTCTCCAGCTGGTGACATAGACCTGACATATAGGGTACAGAAGCAACTGGCCATGTTTTCAACAAGTGGAAGAAGCTGGTCAGGGAGAACAATATACTCGGGTGGAGAAAACACAGATCGGAGATGAAGAGCCTCAGGATGCAAATCCCTGTTTCCAGGCGCACTTGAGGTCTATCTATACTTAGGATTCTTTATTGTTACGTGTCCAATTGATCTTTTTGTTGAAGCTAGTTAGGTTGTCTTTCTTCCACTTGTAAATAAGAGTTTTTGTTTTGTTTAGTTTTTGGTAGTGGGGATTCAACCTGGGAGCTTCTCTCTTTAATCTACATCTCCAGCCCTATTTTATGTTTATTTTGAAACAGGGTTTTGCTAAGTTGCTTATTAGCAAAGGGCTGAAAAATGTTTCCAGTTGCTGTGTTATAAATGTAAAATATTTTAAAATCATAAATACTTTTTTTTTCAAGTTGATTAGTAAATGTCTACATACAGCCCAGGATGTCTCCCATAGAAAGGAAATTGTCTTGCCTCTTGTCAACTGTATAGCATGGACCCCTCATGGTATGAAATGAATGCTCTTCTCTAAGTTTCATCCCAATAGAATCACTCTGTGTAGCAGTATGGGGAAGAGAAGAAATTGAAATGAATGAAATACTAATTTCACATAAGCAACATGTCCTTAAATTTAATTTTGTTCTCTTGATCTTACATAATAGACTGGTCTACATACAAGTCAGATTTTAATTGCATTCTTATTGCATATTTAATACTTTATGGAGTAGTCCCCCACTCAAATCCATGCACCAATTTTGTTGAATAAGGCAAACCTATTTGGTTTAAGAGAACCAACTTGCTGACTTTGGTCTGTGCTTTCAAGGTGCCTGTGGCAGAGAGGATCAAGTCTTAGATTAGAAACTTGGAGATAACAAGTAGCTTTGCCATTTATTTATTCTTGAAATTTAGACAAATTAATCTCTGGGACTCTTTTATTCGTTAGAAGAAAGAAACCATATTGTTCTAGAGTTTTTATGAGACAAAAAATGTGTTGGTCAATAAATTCAATAATTAATAAAATGTTTATTGAGTGCTCTCTGTAAGGAACTCTTGCAAGGTAGTAGAGAACAAAACAAAATGAAGAATGTCCACTTGCTTAAAGCTTATCATCTAATTGAGAGACAGACCATAATGGATAAGATATTCACTATGTGAGGGAATGATAAGTATTAAAGAAAAAAGTGGAGAGAGGATTAGGAAGTATGCAGAAGGGCTGCAGCTTTGGAAATGTGTTGGAGTAATAGAAAAGACATCATCATGGCTGGAGTAGAGGGTCCAGTGGAGGAAATAGCATGAACAATCTTTCTAGGTCCCTGGAAGCTCATTGACCTTTGTTTAGCACGAGTTGGGAAGCTATCAGAAAGTTTTGCAGCAGTTGCCTTGAAAGTGCCTCGACCCATTCTGGCACAGAGTATGTGTTCAATAAATGCTTTCTGTTTGAAGCAAGGATTTGGTTTGGTCTTATCTTTCTGTTTCTACTTTCAGTAGAAGCATGGAGGGTTAGGGTCACATCCACATTGTGTCCTTCTCGACTTCTCAGAAATGCCTGCAGCAGCTCCCTGCTCCTTCACCCCAGTCAGCATTTACAAAAGCTAGAAGGGGTGATCAAAGCTGCTTAGAATATGTAATACAATAGATTTATATTTCCACCACATTAGTATTGGGCGCATTTCCTAGGAGCAAATCTGATAATCATCATATTTCCTTTCTATCAACATGGGTGGGAGCTTGTTAAATGTATTTACCTAGTAGTTTTAGAGCTATTATGGAAGTTAATTATACAGTGCTCAAGAGAGCATAAAAATAGAAAAACAAAGTGAGTTGATCAGCAAGGAAGAATCCCACCTGCTGGTTTTCTCACATGACCTTGATCTTGAGATGGAACTGGAATGGGAGGGAAGATGGCCCAGAATATGGCAAGTGAGGTCTCCACTCCCTCTGTTTTCACAGATGTGCCTGCGTATTCCGTGCATCCCTGAGAAAATCAGAAAACCAAGGTTAGAGACACGTGCAAATGAGTACTTGCTATTCCAAACAATAACTTAAGAAGTCCCTTGATATAGTAAGCAAACAGAAAAACAGATTTAAAGTAAAATGTGGCTTTCCTTGCATTTGTTTGTAGGAAGGCGTTTAACCAACTCTTGGACCTCATTTAGTCCTTTATTTAGCAATTAGTGAGGATTTCCAGAGAAGCAGAACCAATATGTGTATTCACACACTCACACACATACACGTGAAATAAAATAGGATAATAAGAGTTATTATAAAGACTTGGCTTTTAGGACTATGGAGGCTGGAAAGTCCCATGATCTGTTGCCTCCAAGCGAGAGAGATAGGGAAACAATCTGAATAAATTTCTGTCCAAGTCTGTAGTCTTGAGAACTAGGAGCATTGATGGTGTATGACTCAATCCAAGCAAGGGCAGGAGAAGATAATGTGTTATTTCCAGTGTGTGTGAGTGTGTGTGTGAGTGTGTGTGTAGGGGGGAAGAGAAATCATCCATCCTGTTTTTTTTTCTTTCTTGTTTTATTTAGCCCTCAATAGATTGCCAGATTGGCTGATGTCCGTCTTCACTGGGGAGAGCCATCTGCTTTACTTAGTCCATCAATTCAAATGCTAATCTCCCTGAGAACACTCTCACAGGCACACCCAGAAAGAATGTTTAATCAGATATCTGGGCATCCTATGGTCCAGTCAAGTTGACTCATAAAATTAACCATCATTCCATCTTTTCCTTTATTTATGGAGACATATTTCTGTTACCATCTTCTTCACCTACAAAACAATAAGACTGACCGACTACTGATCCTGGCTATGCTGAAAAAAATTTTCAGAGGCAAAGGGTCTTTAAAATGAATAATCCACAATTCAATTGAAGTAGATAAATTTCACAGCTGTGAGAAATCTTTTCATGATATGACTCATGGTCATGGTGGCAATTACTTTCATCAAATGTGTTTGCAATAAAATGGGAGTAAACATCTCTGAAACCATAGACAGTTTACTTTTTTTCAAAATAAACACTTTCATTAGTAATGTCTATGAAATATCATATACAGTTTCTAATGCATTTATGATTGTTACATTTTCAAGGTAACTGAAGAAGAGGCTTGTTGAAATAGATTGATAAAGAAGAAAATTGAAGTAAATAAGATTAAAGAGCAGGGAAGATATGAGACTTATATTTTTCTAGACCAGATAATTATGATCTGACTCACTTTAAATTGGATGGTATGAAAACAGGTCCTTCAAGGGTTGCCTAGGTGAGACTAATTTGTGCTCAATGGATGTTAGGTATTTTTCCATTTCTTTACTTACATAAAAGCCTGACTAATTAGAAGGAAATATAATTCAGCGTATTGTACAAACATTTATGTTGGTGAGTTGAAATTGGGAGGAATGTATTTGTCTATTTAAATATTCAATTAAGTTTGCTGATATTTCTCCCAGCATCTGATAGGAAGCCTGTCCTCATTAGGAAGATACCCCTTCCCTCAGTTCTTCACCACAGGACTCTGTGGATGCCGTGCACTTTTATAGGACCATTTCTTCCCCTGACTGGGTAAGCAGTAGGCATAACTGTTGCAAGTTAGGATAGTTATGATCCCCAACTCTGCAGCTGCAGCTTTGGTTTAGAAATAGACACATATGACCCAAAGTGATCCAAATCAGAGTCTTCCTCCATTTTAAAAATTTTCAATTGGAGTTAATAAAAGTATAGTATCCTGTCTTGGGTACCAGGAGTTTCTGTGTCCATTGTGGAAAGTTAAGGCTGCGTAATCAATAATGAGGTGAATTATCAGGAGGAGAGAAGTGGAGTGAAAGTCCGTAGGACTCTCACTTGAACTGTCCTGGTTTAATCGAGCCCCTTCCTAGCCATGTTCTTTCTGGTAATTGGGGCTGACACTGTCCTTTTGGCTGAGATTTGGCATGAGACGGGCCTGAGATATTGGTCATGATAATATTCTATCTCTAATGTACAGAGGCTGCACAATATTTCTGATACTACAAAATCTTAGAAAATACAGAGACAAGTTTAGCTTTTCAGTTGGGTCCAATACCTACATATCTTATTTATGCTTATGAATGATGCCTTAAACTGCCATACTTATATTTTCCTTTCAATCAGATGCAAATAATAATCTTTATTCCTTATGTGTCAGAGCCCTCTTAGGCAGAAGCTGAAATTACAGAATAAGAGGTGCATGATGGTAGCTTAAAATATGATTTTGAATTTTGTCTTTTTGTATTTCTAGTTCTCATCCTAAACAGCTTTATCTTTATAAAGAGAATTTCTTGCTCTGATGGTCAACAGGGATTTAGACCTGTATCTGAGCATTTTTTTTTTTTTTGCAGTACTAGGGATTGAATTCAGTGGCATTCTACCTCTGAGCTACATCCCCAGCCCTATTTTTTATTCTTTATTTTGAAACCGAGTCTCACTAAGTTGCGGAGTGCCTCACTAGGTAGCTGAGGCTGGCCGCGAACCCGGATCCTCCGGTCTCAGCCTCCCGAATGCTGGGATTACAAGCGTGCGCCACCATGCCCGGCTTATCTGAGCATTTTTATTGTACCACATATATTTGTTGTCATGTATAACCATAAAACATATCACACACACACACACACACACACACACACACACACACACACACCTGTAATGAAACCCACAGTATTGCAATTTGACACTACTGGAAGTCAGCTCATCTCTACTTTTCACTGCGTCTTTGCAAAACTATTCTCATGATAAATGAATGCTCATTGGTCAAGTTTTAAAAGTTAACATAGACTGTGTTTGTTACAAATCGCCCAAGTTTTATTTTTAGCTTGGGCTGATTTTTATGATGGACATTTATGAAAACGGTTCCTATCTGTGGTCTGCCAGGAGGCTGCTGAAGCATCTCACAGTCATTGATGTTCACATGTAAACAGACACATTGCCGTCTTCAACATTAACATATGTAGCATCTTCATACCTCCCAGAAAGTAATGGTGATTTACATTTCTAAATGTAAAGCTTTCAACCCCTTCTAATGGAAATAGACTTTGTGCCCTTCTTGTTTACTTAGAGATTGTATGTAAATGCTTCTATAAAAAGGGATTATTTTATTATTTCATAGAAATTGGGAAACAAAGGTGAGGGGAATCGAAGATGACTTTAAAAATAGTTTAGATCCTAGATATTAAAAATAGAATTGAAATACAAGTAGTAACATTTGCTTTTTAATTTTTTTAATGGATGGTGAGTTTTTATGATATTTCCACATAGGACTAAAGTAAAGAATTTTTTTTTAATTTTTATTTTTATTCATACATTGTAAGCATACATCTTTGTTAGGTACAAATTGATACCGATATATGTGCTCACAATTCTCATTTGACCCCTTCCCCAAATTCCCACCCCGCTCCCTCGCCCTCCCTCCCTCTCAAGTTCAGTTTAGTGAGTGACCTTGATATACATTAGTGTGCCCCCCCCAACCCCTTCGGTTAAATCAACTTCTTTGCTTTCGAGGGTCTCTCCTTTTTCATCTGGAGACTCTCTTATGCCCCATCTTCTCCCTAGCATCCGCATATTAGGGAGAACATAGCTTCTTTACTCTTTGTGATTGGCTAATCTCATTTAACATAATGTTTTCCAGTTGCCTCCATTTCCCTGCAAATAACATGATTTTGTTCTTCTTTATGGCTGAGTAAAATTCCATTGTGTACATATCCCATAGTTTTGTAATCCATTCATCTGTCGATGGACACCTTGGCTGCTTCCATAGTTTGGCTATTGTAAATTGTGCAGCTATAAACATAGATACACATATGTTGGTCTGATAGTTTGGTTTCCATTCTTTTGGGTAGATAACCAGAAGTGGTATTGCTGGATCATATGGTAGGTTCATTCCCATATGTCTGAGAATTCTCCATACTGTTTTCCAAAGTGGTTGCACTAGTTTGCAATCCCACCAACAGTGTATTAGAGTTCCCACTTCTCCACATCCTCACCAGCAGTTGTTGTTGTTCGTGTTTTTTATGATTGCCATTCTGACTGGAGTTAGGTGAAATCTCAGGGTAGTTTTGATCTGCATCTCCCTGATTGCCAATGATGTGGAACATTTCCTCATACACTTATTGGCCATTTGTATTTCTTATTTTGTGAAGTGTCTATTTAGATCCTTTGCCCATTTTTTTGGATTGGGTTATTTGCTTTCTTAGCTGTGATTTTCTTGAGCTCTTTGTATATCCTGATATTAGACCTCTATCCGAAGAGAATTCGATGACAGAATATTTTTAAGTAGAAGTAATCAAACAGCTGAGCTATACCAATTCCCTGGTATCTTTTATTTTTTTTTTTTGTGGTACTGGGGATTGAACTCAGGGGCATTCTACCTCCGAGCTACACCCCCAACCCTATTTTTTTATTCTTTATTTTGAAACCGAGTCTCACTAAGTTGCAGAGTGCCTCACTAGGTAGCTGAGGCTGGCCGCGAACCCAGATCCTCTGGTCTCAGCCTCCCGAATGCTGGGATTACAAGCGTGCGCCACCACGCCTGGCTCCCTGGTATCTTTTCATATGTAGTTATTTTCTGTTGTTCAGAACAGAATGAAAACCCAATTATTTTGATTTGAAGAAAGAGCCCTATAGGATTTTCAAAGTCCTTTTGAATATACTACACTTGAACCAGCTCATATTTTTTTCTCTTTTCTTTGTTGGCTATCATTACATACTCTTGTTGGATTGTTCCTTTATCAGTAAAAATGATCTGCTTTGTCTCTTCTAGTAAGTTTAGGCTTGAAGACTATTTTGTCTGATATAAGAGTTGCTATCCCTGCCTGTCTTTAGATTCCATTAGCATGGATTATGTTGTTCCAGCCCTTCACCTTCAGTTTGTGAGTATCTTTACTTATAAGGTGCATTTCTTGCAGACAGCATTATAGATAGGTTCTGATTTTAATCTATTTTGCCACTTTATGTCTAATTCGGGAGTTGAGGCCATTGATATTCAGCATGATTATTGAGATGTGATTTTTAATTCCTAACATTTTTAGTTGTAATCTTTGTTTGAATTAGTGTTTGTTCTTCTTTGCTTAGTTGTTCATTTGATGGAAATCATCCTTTCTCTGGTTCTGGCACTTATTTTTATTTCTTCTTCATATTTTATTTCTTTGAGTATTTTCTTTAGTGCTGGTTTAGAAGACATGAATTCTTTCATTGTCTATTTGTAGTGGAAGATTTTTGTTTCTCCATCATATTTGAAATATTTCTTTGCTGGGTAGAGTAGTCTTGGCTGGAAGTTGTTTTCTTTCAGGGTTTGGAATATGTTGCTCCAGGTTCTCCTGGCTCTCATGACTTGGTTTGAGAAGTCTGGAGTGATTCTTATTGCTTTGCCTCTGAATGTCATTCAGTCTTTTATTTTCATTGCATTTAAGATTCTCTCTTTGTCCTCTACATTAGTCAATTTTATTATTATGTGGTGTGGTGAACCTTTTCACTGATCTTGTCTAGTAGGGGTTCTATATGTTTCCTGTACCTGTGTATCAACCTTGTTTTCTATGTTTGGGAAATTCTCTGATATTATTTCTCTGAAGAGATTTTTGATTCCTTTCGTTTCAGCTTCTAGATCCCCTTCTATGTCTATTATTCTTGGGTTTGCTGTTTTAAAGTTATCCCAAATCTCTTAGATGTCCAGCTCATGCTGTCAAATTGACTTTTCTAAATTATATGATAAGTGTTCATTTTTGGAGTGGTCTTCTTCTAAGAGTGAGAGTGTGGTTTGCATTGATGTTCTCATTTCATTAATTGCATCCTTCACTTCCTTCAGAGCTTCTTTTTTGAATCTGGTTTGGGGTATCAATTTCTTTGTTTATATGATTTTTTCATTTCTTTCAGGCTTTCCCTGAACTCTTTTCTGAAATCCTTTTTCATTTCCACTATTAAATTTCTTAATTCTCCTTCTGGCATTCTCTGCAGCTCTGAGTTGGTGAGCTCTATTGTTGTGGGATTGTGGGGGCTCATTGCTTCCTTACTATTTTTCTTTCTCATGTTTTCAGGTTTCTTGTTTTTTTTTTCGGTTTGTTGCTTTTGCTGGATGTCTCTCACTCTGTGGATTTCCTATGTCTAATCTTTCTCCCTTTATAATATCTTATTCCAGAGGTAAATATTTACCTCAAGGTATGTCTTAAAAGTGAATAGTTTAAGCCATATGGGTATTCACAGCTTTCTATTGAGTGCTTACCACCCTACAATGTCTTCTTTGTTATCTGTGTCCTGTATAACCCATCTGTTGTGCCTGTAGATCATCAGCACTGGGTTGTAGTTACTTCAGGACTCTGCCCATTGTGATGTGGGAATTGATGGATCCCAGGTGTTAAAAACTTGCCTGTAACCTTCCTAATAAAGAGTGAACTCTGAGGTGCAGGCCACTGTTGTTTGTGTCTTGAATGTTTCTAACTTAATGTGTGTGGGGTACTGGGTGGCTCTATCTGTCAGCTGTAATTTGCCTATCCTTAGTGTCCAGAAGTCCATCGTGTTGGTTTACACATCTGGTCCAGCCTCAGTAGTAGGGGTTTAGAGGAATCACCTGACATATACAAGAGTAAACAGTGATGTAATCATTGGTGAAGGTTGAGTGAGGAGGAAGGGGATAGAGTGAAGGATGCAAGAATAGGGTAAAGTAGAAAATAGAATCAAGCAGAATAGGAGTTTAAGTAAGGTTAGGAAAAAAGATTAATAAAAAAACAAAGATACTGAAAATAAAGGTAAACTCTAGTAAGCAGTATAGAATATAGAGTAGTAAGAAATGGATAAAATACAAAGCTAAGACAAACATGTGTACTGGGAGTCAAACAAGCAAACAAACAAAGAAACAAACCAGAGTACAAACACAGTCTCTCACACATACACATACTAGAGGAAAGGAGAATTTTAAAAAAGAAGGAAAAAGGAACCTTAGAAATTTGTTTAACATGAAAATAAGTAAAATTTTATTGTTGAAGAAGAATTGAATAATGCTGTGGCTATAGATAGCCCTTTGTTGGGTTTTGCTTTCTTCTTGGATTGAGGCTTGTTTAGGCTTAGGAGAGACATGAATGGTGCTCCGAAGCTCCGGTTCAGCCTGCTCCCTTGCCTATAGGGTTTGTTCATGAGGCAGAGTGGGTTCAGGAGCAGGGAAAGGCTGGCCCTGACTGCTGACTGCTGGGAATAGGCTTTTCTAGGCTAGGGGTTAAGGGCTCTCACCCAGTTACACAAGTGACTTAGGTTCTTTCCTCTATGAAAGAATGCTTGTGGCATTATTCCCATTCTTGACATTCAAAGTTTTCCAGTGTTACATGCAGACATGCGTTTCTCGTCATTAGTTTTCTCTGGAAGACAGAGAGCACTTACTCTGTATCCTCGGGTCGTGTTCCATTTTCAGCTCTATCTCGATCTTTCCCAATTGTCCTAGTTATGTCTCTCAATATCTATTATCTTCGTTCATTCTATAATATCTCTTCTTTTGTTATCTGTATTTTGGAAACAATTCCAAGGTTTGCTTTCTAATGACTGATTTGTCTTTTGTTTTCTTTTAAATGACTCTCAACATGAGTTAAAGCCTGATAATTTAATGCCCTCTGAATTTATCTTTATCTCATCCTAGGCGTTTCCTTTTCAAATATTAGTGTTCCAACCTCATCTTGCTTTCCAACTGCCATCCCCCGATTGTCCCCTTTCGCCTGTCTGCATTTCCTTGTGGGAATGGTGTCTGCTTATGTTTTGTTGAAAATGTCATATGTTAAGGAAACAATTCACTTCTGGTTCTTGTGATAAAGTTTTTTCAAAGATTGTTCCATCCTCTGAACCATCACAATATTTTCTTTTTCTCAGTATCGTTTATTTTACCATAGATTTCTATTATATGTATGTGTCAAAAACGTAAAGCAGTTTATTCGATGTGTTTTAATTTATGCCCATCTCTTTGGCTTTAGGATGATCTCCCTTCTTATATTTGTGGCTAGAAAGCCAGTGTCAGGGCCTGGCTACCAGGATCTTTAGGTTTAGCAATTTTCCTTGAGTTATTTCCATTGAATGAAGAAGTACTTGCCACTGCCTCTTTGTATTGCCCCTGGTATCTGGGTTTTCTGGCATGCAGAAGCAATGAATCCACTTAAAACAGTCCATTTTTCATCATGGACTGCTACCCCCATTTGAAAGTTGAGACTTTTAAATGCTTTAATTTTATGAGGTTCAATGCAAGACTGCCCTAAAAATCTCCTTTATTGCTGTTCTTTTGACTTCTGGGAGCTATAATCTCTGAATTGTAGAAAAGTGAATGATTAGAAAGAGAAAAATGCCAGAGATATGACTTACACATTCTTACCCCCATCACTACATCTATCAAGTAGGCATAAGGCTTTAGATTTTTCTAGTTGATGCAGCCTAGAACTTTATTAGAAGGCAGGCATTTGCTGAGGTACAACATATCTCCTTGTATTGTTCATGGCAGATGTTACTTTGTGAGGAAACCCATAATTAAGTTTTCAAAGGTTTTTCTCTTTATATAACTATTATGATTATAGTTACAAAACTCTTCTGAAATATTTTTTGTGACATTTTGCAGAAAGTTAGTGGCATATACCTTAATGCTGTCTTTTCCCCCAACTTTTATTTGGAAAAAATTCAAGCCTACTGAAAGAATTAAATAAATACTACACAGGATATTTATAGTCTTAACCTAGATTTACTAATGAACATTTTGTCACATTTGCTTTCTGTTTTTCCTTTACCCTCTGTGACCTTTTATGCTAAATCATTCTGTGCTCATGCATGTGTGTGTAGTGCTAGGGATTGAATCCAGGGGTGTTCTACCTGTGAGCTAACCCCCCAGCCCTTTGTATTTTTTATTTTAAAACAGAGTCTCAAGTTATTGCCTGCTGGCCTCAAACCTGCAATCTTTCTACTGGGATTGCAGGTGTGCACCACTGTAATCAGCCTATACTAAACCATTTGAAAGTAAGTTACAGTCATCATAGCATTCTATTACTAAATATATTAACATAGACTTCTACTTCCAGCCACGATGGACTAGGGAGACCTAGAATTATCCTCTCACCATGAGAAACTATTAAAAAGGGATAAAATGTATAAAAAAAACTTCTTTCAGACATTGTACTATAGGCTGCACAGGACTAAGAGTACAGAGACGAAGGAAATAAATAAGATGAGTCCTATAACTGCTCTAGGTTTCTGCCCGGAAGGAACTTCTGGACATAGAAACAATAAGGGGGAACTCAGAACCACACAATTCTGCTGAGTTGAGTAGAGGGAGCTCAGAGTTCTGGGAGACTGAGATAGTTGGAGTTGTAGAAAGGAAGGAACTACTCAGAAACAAGAGCCCAAGGAAGATGGGTTTTCTTAGGACTGCTGATTATCGTGTATTACATGGCTAAGAAAGAAAGAGAGAACTATAAGCAGAAAAATTACCAGAATTTACACAAAGTGGAGAAATTTTATGTTCCAACTGGTAGGGTGGAGTTTATGCACCAAGACACTCAATAGAGACCTCAGACTAGTCATGACTTCATAATGGTACCAAACTGTCCTGGAGTAAGATCACAGATGGCCACTGAAGAAATAAAAGTAAGATGCAGGTAACTTATCTGCTTGCTAAAACAAAACCATATTCTTCAAAGAATATGACAGAACTCAAAGCTTCTATAACATGGCATTCACAAGCCCAGGACCCAGTGAAATGACTAGATATGCTACGAAGCAGGAAAACATGACCTGTAACTAAGAGAGAAACCATTCAATGGGAACAGACCTAGAAATGGTGAGATAATGGAACTGACAAACAAGAATTACTTTAAAAATACCTGTATGTTAACTTTTATTTATTTTTCAAGTGTTTCTTTTTTTTGTTATTTGAAAAAACTTAATTGCTACATAAAACATATTGATGGGGTATCATGTAATGTTCAATATATATATACATTATATAATGCTTACATCATCAGGCTAAGCATATTTATCTCCTTGAGTATTTATTATTTCTTATAGTAAAAACATTCACCATCTTTTCTTCTAGAAATTTGAAATATACAGTATATTATTGTTACCTATAGCCAACATACTATGTAATAGTACACCAGAGTTTTTTACTTGATCTAATGTAGTACCCCTTAATCAACCTTTCCCCATCTCTCCCTTCAAAAACAAAATCTTAGAGCAGTGATTATAACAATGTATAAGTATTAAAGGAAAGTATGAACATAATGAGAAAAGAGATAGGAGGTATCAAATTGAACCAAATAGCATTTCTATAGACTAAAAATTCAAGTTTAAACTAAAGTGTTACTGCATGGTACAGAAAGCAAGCAGGTAAAGTGAATTTAACGACATGGGATTATAACATGATAGAAAGAGAGAAAGAGAAGAGGGAGGAGAGGGAGAGAGAGAGAGAGAGAGAGAGAGAGAGAGAGAGAGAGAGAGAGAGAGAGAGAGAGAGAAAACAAATTAACGACAAAAAGAATGGACTGCCAGGCACCTGTAACATAATATAGAGTGGCCGATTATATGTGAAATTGGAGTCCTAAAAAGAGAAAAGAAATAGTGGGCAGAAAAAAATACTTGGAGAGATAAATGACTAAAATCTTTGCAAATTTGATGAAAAATATAAATCCAAAAATCTAAGAAGCTTAACATTTCTTAAGCAGATTGCACACAGACATAAACAAAATGCACCAAGTTTCATCATAATCAATTGGTTGCCAATCAGTGACAAATAAAAAATATTTAAATCAGCCTCATTAAAATAGACACACTTTGTACAGAGCTAGATTTCTCAAGTTAGCACTTTGGAAAATTTGGGCCAGATAATTCTTTTTTTGATGGAGTTGAATCATTATCTCTATCCACTAGATGGTCAAAGAATGTCCCCACCCTCCCCAGCAATAAAAAACTCTGCATGTTGTTAATATCCCTTGGGGGACAATTGCCCCACATCAGGATTCACTGTGTATAGGAAAAATATAAAAATAATTATGGACTTCTTGTCATAATTTGGAAGCCAGAAGACAACAGTGCAAAAATTTAAAGTGCCAAGTAGGAGGGGAAGGACTGTCAAACTAGAATTTCATATTCCTCAAAAATATTCTTTAAAAACCCTATTTTTATTTCAATAAACTATAACTGAGAGAACCCGTTGCCAACAATCTTGCACTATAAGAAGTGTTAACGAAAATTGTCCAGGCTAAAGAAAAGTGATACCAAATGGAAATATATTTTTGTAAAGAAATGAAGAACTCCAGAAATGGTAGATATGTAGGAAAAAATGCTTTTTTCTCTAATTTTTGAAACTTCTTTAAAATTGCCTTGACTACTTTAATAAAAATAACAATGCATTATGAAGACAATACCAATGGGACAAAGAATTCCAAGGGAAAGACAGATATATGTTGTAAATGAAGTGATACATTATCATTTGAATGCAGTTTGTAATAAGTTAAATATGCATATTGTAAACTGTATAGCAACCACTAATAAAAGCAAACAAAAACAAATGGCTAGTAATCTAAGATAGGGGACAAAATGCAACATAAAAAGTTAGTTATTTCAAAAAACTTACCTATGTTTATAGCTGCATAATTCACAATTGCCATACTATAGAACCAGCCAAGATGTCCATTGATAGATGAATGGATTACAAAACTATGGGATATATACACAATGGAATTTTACTCAGCTATAAAGAAGAACAAAATTATGTCATTTGCAGGGAAATGAATAGAACTGGAAAACATTATGCTAAGTGAGATTAGTCAGTCACAAAAAGTAAAAAATCAGATGTTCTCCCTAATATGAGAAAGCTAGGGAGAAAGTGGGTCATAGGAGAGGCTCTACATGAAGAAGGCAGCCTAACTGAAAGTGATGGGAGGTGGTTCGGTTAATTTTTTAAATACACTTTTTTTTTTTTTTTCTTTTTGGTACTGGGGATTGAACTCAGGGGCCTTCTACCTCTGAGCTATACCCCCGGCCCTATTTTTTATTCTTTATTTTGAAACTGAGTCTCACTAAGTTGCAGAGTACCTCACTAGGTAGCTGAGGCTGGCCGCGAACCTGGATCCACTCTTATTGACATATTGTAGTCTCACATCATAATGAAGTTCAGAATGATAGGGACATACATGCACACAGCACTTGGTGAGCTTCTCCCTGGCTTCCTCCCTAATCCTAGTTCAAACAATTTTTAAGAAAATGCAAATCAAAAAGCTCTAATGTTGTTAAAGAAATAGGGTCTGCAGCCCACCCAAATTCCAGTGGGGAACCCAGAACTTTCATCTGAGCTCATTGAAGACTCCTAATTATGTCATTGGACAATCACCTCATTTCTCAGAGCTTTGGCTGTTCTCACATACAAGATGTTGTAAATAATAAATATTTTTCCCATAGGTGCTAATTGCAACCTAATAGACTAATATTTACTAGTTCTTATTGTTACTGTTTGTTCTGTTATCTGACGTCCCATTAATTAGAATATTAAACTGTGTCTATTCTAGCTATAACTGGCCACCCTAAGTCACAATTGGATTTCAGCGTGCCTTTTGAATCACCAAGCAAGATTAAATTATGCTCATTAAAGATGAATATTTTTAGCAGGAAATCTCAACCAGGGATGACTCTGCCCCCTAGGGGATATTGGCAAAGTTTGGAGACATTTTTGGTTGTCACAACTGGGAAATTCCTACTGGCATCTAGTACTTAGGGCCTAGGGATGCTATTAAACATCCTACAAGTGCATAAGACAGCCCAAAGGTCAATTGTGTGAGGAATGCAAAATTCTATTCTAGAGTATTTTAATATATTATAATTTTGAGGAGTAATTATAAACAGCTTTTTACATACCAAGAAACTGTCTTCCAAACACAAGGCTTTATTAACCAGGAACTCTTTTCTTCAGTCTTGCTAGACAATAAGTTTAATATTTGTTTTTGAGGCTTACACTTTAGGAATTCCTTCTTGAGCATAAAGTTTGAGAAGACTTGGAATAAATCATGTAGGAATAATATAGAATATTTTTCCTAGAGCTGTAAGAAATGGCAAGGCTTCTTTCCATCCAGGATTCCTTGTGACACAGTTCAAAATAGAGGGATTAGGGATTATTATATGTATTTAATATAGTTGCCCCTTGGTATCTGCAGGAGATTATTTCTAGGCCCTCCACAGATACCAACATCTGTAGAAGCTCAAGAGTTTCTTATATAAAATGGCATCGTTATGTGGATGCTAGGGAGAAGATGGGGCATAGGAGGGTCTCTAGATGAAAAAGAAAGATCCTCGATAAGCAAAGAAATTGATTTAATTGTAGTGGATGCATGGGGCAGAGGGACACCCTAAGGCACATGATGTACCTACACAATCATATCAAGGTCACTCACTGAACTAAACCTGAGGGGGAGGGAGGGGGAGGGAATGGGGAGGGAATCGGGGAAGGGGTCAAATGAGAATTGTGTGCACATATGTTGTTAACAACTTGTACTTAACAAAGATGTATGCTATATTGCACGAGTTACTACAATAAAAAATTTAAAAAAAAATAAATAAAAATAAATATAACATCCCCCCCCAAAATAAAATAAAATAAAATAAAATAAAATAAAATGGCATCGTATTACTATATAACCTTCACACATCTTATCTTGTACTTTAAATCATCTTTACTTATAATACCTAATACAATATAAATACTATGGAAATAGTTCTTATATTATGCTGGTTTATTATTTCTATTTTTTCAAGTATTTTCCATTTGTCATTGGTGGAATCAGTGTATGCAGAACACAGAGATATGAAGGCCAACTATAGATTTTATTCCTTCCAGCTTTAGGATCCTAGTTTTATATAGATCACCTGAGGTGACCCGGGGCACCCTGGAAGGTTCAGGAGTATTCTGGAAACAATGGGAAAATAGCAATTCCTGAAGCCAAGTTTGCCCTTAAGGGCCAACATGGCCGCCTGTTACTCCACCTTCCTCATCGGCACTCAACAGTGAGTGTGATCATGAGCTCCTCCTCCTCCACATTTGTGAAGAAATGCTGATGAAGAGCTTGGGTTGAGTCCGGGTGTATATGCGTAGACCTGTGAGTTCAGACAACTCACTCCTGGAAGCCTTGGTTTCCTCACTCAGAAAATGAAGCTTATTGTAAGAAGCCAATAGTCATACTTAGCTCACAATAAGTGCTCAATAAAAGCGAATGATGGTTACAATTATGATTACTAATTAGAATCTGTCCCGATGACCCTTAGTTTTTATTTTTTCATCTCATTTCATGATAACCAGCCTGTACACATTGTAACAGCTTGCTGGTGCCTTAACACTCAATGCTCTATCAATTTGGTCATCTCCCCTTCTCTTTCAGTAGCCGAGCTGCCCTTGGGGGCCTTGTTTAGGTGGCATGTGTCTTGGAGGCCTCCATTCACAGTCCTCATCCTCTGTTCTCCTGTGGCAAGGAGCACGTGGGTCACACAGCTCCAGAGTGCTGTGGCAAAGCTCTCCAATGAGCGAGGCATGCGTCTCTGATCTCCAAGAGGGCATGTGTCTTCATGTGACTCATTGTATGCATATGTCTTCAAGAAATGAATTGGATTTTGCTTCCGTTTGAGCAAGTCAAGAAGTCATGAAGCAATGGACTCCTGACTTTACAAGGGACCTTTCTGAATGACCCTGAAGACAGGGAGGAGGAAACACTTGACTGCGAGAGCTTGCTTCCTGTCTTTGAGGCAGGGCAGAGGACCTGGGAACAGGAAGGGTTAAAAGAGGCCATGTGTATAAAGAACAGAACCAGGGAAAGTTAATAAGATATAAGAGTAACAATGACAAGGGAAGGACTATGAGAATCAAAATGAAACTTCAGCCCCTTCTGTGGGCCACATTCTGAGGACACCTGCAAGGAGGGGTGCAGGAGGTGAGCAGATGCCTGGCACCAGGAGATTAGAACCCACCAGCCCATGAGGTAACAATTCAAGTTACAGGCTGAAACTGGGCAAAAGACACTGGATCCCCAGACCCAATTCTCATCGATCATAAAAGAACAGGTGGAAAACCTCAATAAGGTAAAAAAGCCAATCTCTTAAGAACGTCAATGGTTACTTTCTTTCTGGGACTCCTCCTCCTTGTATGGGAGGAGCTGTTTTTGTCTTTTATGCTTGACTTAAAATAAACTTTCATATATCTATACCCTTCCTTAGCCCTTGGACTTCATTTGTTGAAATCTACAGGACATAAACCCAATAAGAGGAGATACCTTGTATCATATTTTTGCTAGAGAAGGCTACAGAATGGGAAGGGAGAAGTGAGCAAGGTGTTCCTAGGAGACCTTTAAAAAATCCTTCTGTAGCCGGGCGTGGTGGCGCACGCTTGTAATCCCAGCATTCGGGAGGCTGAGACCGGAGGATCCGGGTTCTCGGCCAGCCTCAGCTACCTAGTGAGGCACTCCGCAACTTAGTGAGACCTGGTTTCAAAATAAAGAATAAAAAATAGGGCTGGGGGTATAGCTTGGAGGTAGAATGCCCCTGAGTTCAATCTCCAGTACTGCAAAAAAAAAAAAAAAAAAAAAAAAAAAAAAAAAAAAAAAAAAAAAAAAAAAAAATTCCTTCTGTTCCTCTATCATGATTTCCTTCATAGACTTACCTGGTAATCACCACATCCCTACCACGAGCCATTGATGAACAAAATAAGACAGGGCCCTGGTCATAGGTAACTATTCTTTTGCTCTGCTCTGCAGATAGACATATTGTGTCCACTTGCAATCTAGCTCCAGTTAAAGCATATTTCTCTAGGCTTCAGGAAATACAACTGCAGCATCACTGAATCTTTCATTTGGTCTTTGGAGCCTGCGGCAAAATCTCTTGGTGGCATTGGCCCAAAGTGACAACTATTCTCAAATTTTCATGTCATTGGATATAGGAATCATTATGGTTTGATAGATGTTAATTTATCCACATTATTCTCCTCCAAACTAGAAGCAGAATAAGAAATAATTACTTTATGTTTGGAAATCATCAAAGCTTCAGGACTAATGGGAACATTGAAATAAGTGTAGAACACTTGCTTTTATTATCTGGTAGCTGTTTGTTTACAGCTTGGCATCTGAGGTATGCGTTCTTTAGAGATTCAGGATATTCTTTAGTGATCAGGACTCATTGTGTTTATGATACGTATTCACTCATGTTTTTCAAAATGGATGGGTGCATGAATTGGGCTGCATTTAGTCTCCCTTTTCTTTCCAGGTGAGCATAAAAATCAGAAGAGGGAAACCCCACAACAGAGCAGGCTCCTCCAGGGAGTGCATTGTCTCCCTCCCCCCACCCCACCCATCCTCACATGTAACTAATGCTTTCATCTCCGAGAGGACATGAATATGTAAGTACAAGCACTGCTTATTGTGAACTCGGAACAAAGAGTAGTGCTGTAGATTTCAGTGCGTTTGGACCATAATATGCGGCTTTCCTGATAATGGGCTGTCTTGGCATTGAAATGAAAAGCAAACATATCATTAAGAAGGCGTTCCATAAAAACTGCCTGTCATATATCTTAAGCTTCATTAGTTTAGATTAATGACTTACTTGATATACATGACAATAGGTGAAGCAAATCTTTGTTTATTTATTGACAATTAAATGTGGCGCTGACATGCATAAACAGGCTTCCCTCTGATTAGTTCCATGTTTTAAAGTAACTTTGTGTATAAAACTTGTTAACTACAGTATCATTTTATTGAGCTCTGCTCAGTGAATGATGTGATCTACATTGAAAGGCATCAATATTGCAGCCATTCCCGGCAGTCACTGGAGCATTGTGCCCTCAGATTGGAGTTGATATCGCATTGTATAAATTCAGAGACCCAGAAAATGTCCAGTTATTGAGCCTCTGCCCTGCGAGGACAATGTTCTATTCATGGAGTCTGGGCACAAGGTCACAGCACTGAAACCCAAACGAAGGATGAGATTCAAATTCGTTTCATGGTTTGGCTGAAGACCTCCCTGAAATTCAGTGTTTTGAAAGCACAGAGCTTTTCCCAGAGTATCCTACTACTGTCACTGAAAGGAGTGTACAAATAAATATAGTGCCTTCTAATTAGAACGTGGCTATCGTGTTAAGTAAGCTTCCCATTTGAAAACATGCAACGGTCCGATAGGCTGTTGATCCAGATGACATAAGAAGGCTTCCCAAGAACACCTCCTAACAGAAAAGCCTGGGAAGGCAGGGGAGAGGAAAGAGGAGGAAGCGGGCGGAAGGGCAATGTGGCATAAAATTTATCTGCATGCTAGGCTCACTGAAATATTCGTGGTTTGCCTTTCCAGGAATTCAAAAGTTGGAGGCTGTCAGGGATAATCAGACCTTCCCATCTCAGACACCCTGCGGTTCTCCTTAATAGCTCCTTTTTATGTGCCATCAGTCCTCAAAAAATATATTTAGAAAAGACTTATTTAGGAGGAGGCATAACATAAAATCCATGTTGCAGTTGAGTATTACAAATGATTCCCGACTCCGATCTGTACTAGCTGGCTCTCCGAAGAATTTCCATTCAAAGGAAAAGATTTTTGTAAGCCAGATTGAAAGAGAAGGAGTCTGACAAAAGAAACCAGCTTCTTTCTCACAGCTGCTCACTATACCCTGTGAAGGAGGATGTCCCCTGCTACTGGGGCCCAGTAAGGCACCTGTGCCTTCCTTAGTAATACAGGACAGGAAAAACACTCCTAGTGATCTTACCCGTGGGATATCCTGGGGCAAAGTTCGCAAGTGAAGGGAAGAATGAGGCTATCTGATTTTACTTACAGCCTAGCGACGGTCTGGTCCTTAGGTGACTTTGCAGTCATTCTGCTTATAATTGATCTGAATACTTCCTATGCTTGATATGAAAAATCAATTTATACAATATAGAGGAGTAACCAAACTCTGTTCCTTAAATTACCCTTTTTCTCTTTTCATTACAAGCTATGTCTCCCCTCCTTATGTGGTTCCCTTCTCTGTGATCCAGATGAAGACCCTGCCAATGGTCACCTTAGCCTGGGATGATCCTGTGTTGTGTTCAAACCTGCAGGACTGACAGGATTGACAGATGTCAGCATGGAGGAACAATAACAATCTGACTTCACCTCATATCCTTTGTCTACAGAGTTCATCTTTTAGCACTGTGCTGACCCCTCCATGAGGAGGAAGACAGACAGACTAAGACGAGGGAACCGGATCACTCCTGGAGGGCAAGGAATGAATATGGTGCCAATCACTATTGATGAATAGTTTTTACTTGCCTATGCTCTTCTTTCTTTTGTCTGTACTTAAAGACATGCAACGTCTGTTAAGACCCTGATATGCTGAGTTTTAGATTTTCCAGGGATTTCTCTGCTTGAGTTCTTACTCTTGCCTGGAATGCTCTGGAAGGCTGTTAAGATTTCCACACCATAATCTCACTACTAACAATGACTGATGAAGAGACTTGGGTGACCAACCACTGGTTCCTTTTCATGATGGGTCATGCAATTATTTTTACTTAATTTTTTAAAAATTTATTTAATCTTATATTGGTGCATTGTAATTGTACATGACAGTGAGGTTCACAGTTACACATTCACACATGCACATAACATTATTTGGTCTTTCTTCCTTCCTTGTACCTCTCCTTTCTCTCCCATTCTTCCTTCTCCAACCTCCTTCTCCTCTATACTGGTCTGTCTCCCAATTTTCATGAGGTCCTTTTTATTTTCTATTTTCTCTCTAGTGAGAGAAAACATTCAACCTTTTCTGAGTATGGTTGATCTCACTTAGCATGATGTTCTTCAGTTCCATCTGTTTTTCTGCAAGTGACATAATTTTGTTCTTCTTTATGGATGAGCAAAACTCTGTTGTGTGTATACCACATTTTCTTTATCTATTCATTTCTTGTTGGATACCTAGTTTGGTTTTATAGCTTGACTATGGCAAATTGTGTTGCTTTAAGCATGGATATGCATTTATAAATATGATATTTTGACTTTAATTCTTTTGAAAAAATACATATACTAATTTTATCATGATGCTTTCCTAATACAGAAGTATCTGTATACTTGGAAAGACAAAAACACATGTACAGAATTTCTTTTTTTTTTTTTTTTTGTGGTACTGGGGATTGAACTCAGGGGGATTCTACCTCCGAGCTACACTCCCAGCCCTATTTTTTTTATTCTTTATTTTGAAACCGAGTCTCACTAAGTTGCGGAGTGCCTCACTAGGTAGCTGAGGCTGGCCGCGAACCCGGATCCTCCGGTCTCAGCCTCCCGAATGCTGGGATTACAAGCGTGCGCCACCACGCCCGGCTCAGAATTTCTTAACTAAGAAAGATGTGCACTGTCACCATAAAACGTTTGTGGGTTCATTTACTTGCCTATAAATTGAAACATTTTCTTCTTTGTGATTCCACAAACATATTTTGAAGTTCCATTTTGGCATCATTATCTTTTATGATGAAATGGCAATCTTTACAAACATATCTCATGTTTATGAACAAGATTTTTTTATATAATTGGGAGCTGTTGGATTGTAATTCATATGTGAAATTGGTTTATAAGATAAATTGACTAGGGCATATTTTCTTATTGGACAATGATGCTACAGATAACACAGAATTATATAAAGGGACTTAAGGTGAGAAAGTTTTATATTAGCACCAATGACTGGAAAGTGTCACAGTCAAAAATCCTTACTGACCTCAAGTCTTTATCAAACCACAACGTTAAATGTAAAACATCTGTGACTTTAAGACAGTAAACATTTTTCCCCCAGAGAAATCAATGAGTGGTTGAGACTTCCATAATGCCGAATTAAACTAAAGCTTTAAGAAACTTTTTCTTTCAAGGACCTTAGTTATGTTTGTCCATGTCCCATAAACCATACCTCATCAGACTTGATTTATCTATTAGGATGAGATATTTATATGCTAACGAGGAGCTCCTAAACCGCTAATTATTTCCCTAAAATACTTCGGTTATTTTATTTTGTTCTCTTTTGTTCACAAGAAAGCCTTTCTCTCAAAATTGCACCCTCTTTTCTCTGTTGCAGTGTTCTGAGGGTTAGAATACAAATGATCATTTACAAATTGAACGTTGACACAGAAATGTATTGTACTTGTGATGTGAGGAGTAAAAACATGTCCCAAAATAAGAACAAATAGCAGTGTTATCCCATGGGAAAGAGCCTTCTGTATTGATCTATTATTTCCCAGCTTGAAATGTGCCACTATTGTGGTTCCACTTGATTATGAGCCTTTTTATCACTTCCTCTGGTTGATTCAACTTGAGTGTTTCTGACATGTGCAAAGTTCCTCACGGTGCTGCTGAGCTGCAGGGTAAACCGTGCTAATGAAGAAATAACAAGCTGAAGATTTGAATAAATATTTAGCTGATTGAAACGAGGCATACAGTTTTTTTTTTTTTTCTTATTAATGCTAGCAACTAAGGAAGCTCACTAACGTGCTCACTAACATGCTTGGCTTGTGTGAGCTAAAAACGGGTTCTTGGGGAGTTTTTACTGCACCAAGGGGCACTTTCATTTCCTGATTCTATTATAAACTAAGTGGCCACCTGAACCTACCAATGAACTTGTTCTATTGTGTTTTTCTATTTTTAATCCTGAAAGAGTAAACACATTTCTCATCAGATGTGCTACAGGCTGCCAGACATGGGCGAGATTTATGAAGGTGCCATTGCCTTGTTCCAAGACCATTCATTTATGAATAAGTGTCCATTCTGAAAGGCAGCTATAAATGATAGCAGCATTTTCATCATTTCGCAAATCTGTATTATAAAAGTATGCAGGGTTTTTTTTTTTTTTTTTCATACTTGCTGCTGCAGCATGGAAACAATTTGGGTTTTATGCCTTTTGGGCTGTTCTTTCAGTTCTAATGGATGATTAAAGTTCTGGTCTTAGAACCAAGGCAATGTTTTATAGGACGCCCAGCAGCAGCTGGGAGCAGGAACACAATGGTTCCTTTGGGATTAGAGGATTGACGACCAGAGCTCTGGGGGCCTGGCTTCAGTGGTTAAGGGGTGTTTCTCGTGGACCTGGAGCTCTAGTAGAAGCTTCTAAGTCTTATTCCATAGTGCTTTGGTAGGTTCTGTCCCCTGGGAGCTGGCTTCCTGTGCATTCGTCTAACACATGGACCGATTGGTTCCGAGCATTTTTAGTGCATATGATTTACTGTCCCACATTGAGAATATTTGAAGTTATCTTGCAAAGAATGCTCCCAACAATAAATTTTTTGAGAGCATCAGGGTTTCACCTAGTGAAATCTTCAGCAACTTAGAACCTGTTTAAAAAACAAATAGATCTGGGGGTGTAGCTCAGAGTTAGAGCCCCCTTCCTCTTCCCAGGTTCAGTTTCAAATACCACCCCCCCCAAAAAAGAAAGCAGTAAATAGTAAAGGATTTATTTATTTATTTATTTATTTTAGTACTGGGGATTGTTTGAATCCAGGGGCATTCTACCTCAGAGCTATACGTCCAGCCATATTTTTAAATTTTAATTTGATACAGGGTCTTGCTAAGTTGCTGAGATTGTCCTTGAACCTATGATCTTCTTCTCTCCGCCTTCCAAGTATTGGGAAATAAATACTAAAGGATCTTAATGATAGAATAAAGACTTTGGACTTAATATGTCAGACACTTACACACAATTGCAATATAGTAATAATTCTTTGTTGAACTGAACATTTGTGCCTATTGTAGTGTTTGTTGAAGAAGCATTTCACAAACTTTCTTAGAATACAAGTTCTTCAGAATTTAATAGCTTTTGTCTTTGTTCTAAAGATGAAAATAAAAAAGAGATTTAATTTTAAAATAAATTTGTGGAAGAGCAAGTTAAAAAGTTAAGCAGGTTTCTTAACTGTAGTACTTGTCAGAACCTTCAATATGCTGATAGGTATTTTTATACTCAATGACATATTATGTAGGGTTCTCAAACATTTTGACATCTCAACAAACCTTCCTTCCTTGTCTCCTAGAAACAAGTATCTTAGGAAATTCTTTAGAACATGTTCTACTAAGATATGCTTTGAAGATCTGAACACATCTTACCAACCCTATCTTTTGATCATCTACCTAGCTATTTAGCCCTTCCAGGTCCCACATAAAGGTTAGTTTCCCAGCAGCAGTGAAGTCGGCATGGCTTTAGATTTTTAAAAAAGTTATTGCACATAAAAGATTGCACCTCAGTGGTCTTACAAGCCCACGTGGTGGATGGTACTGGAAGTGTTTCAGAGCAGGAGAGCTGCAGAAGTGAGCTGCATTGTCAGGAGGAGATGAAAGACCCGGGGCAGGTCATTGGGATCTAAAGCTCTGGCTAGACTGCCGACATGACAGTATCAGGACACAGTGTCAGAGGAAGTGGAAACAAGGGGGTGGCTTAGAGACGTTTGGAGAATCACCAGTAGGACATATTAAAGACTGGCTCTTGGGAGTGAATTATAAGCAAGTGTTTAGTTGGAATCCAATGTCCCCAACTAAGACTACAGGTGGAATACTAGTGTTGATAGAAACAGGAGACTTTGGCAAGTCATAGGAGGCTTGGGGGTGGGAGGAAGAAGGGTGTCACGAAGGGTTAATTGAGCACCTATCATGTATTTCACATTCACCCTTCTTTAGTCAAACTCCTAATATCTTAAAGGAAAATCATATAAAACAAATGAAAGAATTTCTCTGCTTCAAAGGAGTTGGGCTATTGAGTCTCCCTCACTCTCTTTTGTCTTCTTGGTTAGCTCTGAGACCCCCCCTAGCATTTCCCAGGGCACGCTGTGAGCATTGCTCTTGGATTCCCGTCAAGTCTATTAAGTTCAAGGCGATGACAAAGTATTTAGATGAAAGATGTTTTCTTGTGAGTTGTAAATTGGAGAATTGTGTTCTTGAAATAGTTCATATCATTCCACATATGGAGCCACTCACTGGCTGTTTGTGTATTAACCCCTAACATTCAACAAATGCTCAAATGAACACATTTCTTGAGAAAGTTATTTTGGAGAAGTGGCATTTTGATATTGACACATGAGATATCTATTTAAAGAGACAAATCTCTTTCACATATGATAACTCTTCCCAGTCTTGGTCAATTGGTGAAATATTTTAATTTGATGAACAATATTTTGCCATGGTAGGAAGAACAATCATTTTAGAATAATTGAATTTTTTTTTTCTAAAAAAGCCAAATATTGAAAGTTTGGGCTACAAGGTTCTCATGAAGAAATGCTGTCTGTATAATTCACAATTTCCATCTCTCAGACCAAGTACTTGTTATATATTTGAATGCCCAGTCACAAACACAAGCGCTTAATGAAGCATCTCCATATATGCCCCTTCCCCATTTTGTTTCTGATTCACTGAAAGGTCAGGAACAGTGTCAGTAGATATCAGTTACATTTGTAGAGTAGACAAATTTTACATGTAAATATATTTAATAAATGGCCCTAGAGGATGTGAGGCCTTGTTGTTTAATATTGATTCTGGGAAGCAAATTTGGAATTGTTGATGGATACTCTTCTCAGGTTCAATAATTGGCAGATGCAGGCTGGGCGTGGTGGCGCATGCTTGTAATCCCAGTACTTGGGAGGCTGAGACAGGAGGATCACAGGTTAGCGGCCAGCCTCAGCTACTGAGTGAGGCTCTCTGCAACTTAGTGAGACCCTGTTTCCAAATAAAGGATAAAAAATAGGACTGGGGGTGTAGCTCAGAGGTAGAATGCTCCTGGGTTCAGTCTGAAAAAAAAAATGGCAGATGCAAACCAAACTACAGAAATGCCATTTGGCTATAGCAATCTGTTATCCATGGGAATTATGAGATTAAAAATGGAAGTGCACTCATTAATGAGTAAACATTATATGTCAACAATACTTTCTGGGTCATGAATCATAAGTATGAATATTATCTTGGATGACAAAGATGACTGACTTGATGTGACATGAAGTGTAGAGGAAAAGTTTTGACTTCTTTATCCTGTTCATAATCTTTGCTAGGGCAAATAATGTTCTAGCGATGTTTTTCTGGTCTTATTAAGAGGCAATGTTTCTGTAATTGAACAGAACTGAGTCAGTTCTTAAAATAGAGATGTTTGCAGAACAAAGAAGGATGATTTATCAAGCCTTAATGGAAATATCCCTTGAGAGTATCCAGCTTCCCTTCTCCCAAATTTGTGCTCATAAAGAAGCCTCTGCCTTTATAATTTGTTTTCCTGAGTGGAATTATATGTTAGGACTGGGTTTGAAAGTAGTTTTCATTCATACACCAGGTTGGTCTGACTTTGTAAACTACTGAATTTACATCTAGTTATAAAGTTGTCCTTTGTAAGTATGTTTATCTTTAGTTTTCCCTTTTAGCTTACTCCATCGTGGATTGAGTTTTAGTTTAAAAGGTTGAGTTTTAGTTCCAGAAATACTAAATCCAGAGCCTGGAACAACTACACTAAATAAAATGCTTGGGGAGCAGCCAGATGGTTTATTTTTCTGATATTTTACAAGTGATATGAGCACCATTTGTTTTTCTTATGATTTCCTGAAAAAAAAAAAAAGCTATAGATCGATGATATTTCTAATGTACATTATAATTCAAGAATTTTCTGACACTGTGCTTGTGCAGCTGTGGATTCTTTTATGGATCTAAGGTGGATGATTCAATTGCTGGCGCACCTCCTGGTATCTGTGCTCACATGTAGTTCCTCTCCCATCAGGTGGCCGGGCCAGTGGGCCACGTAGGGAGGAGGCCCTGGACACATCTCAGCCCCAATCCTAACTGAAAACAGCTCTAGGAGAGACCTCAGCTTCATCCTGTGTAATGGAACATCAATTCAGAAGAATAGCCCAGCTGAATGCAATCAGCCTATGGAATTGTGATTAAGTAATATCGTATTATTCTTTTAATAGAATGATTCCATGTAGTTTGGTGCACAGCAGATAAATTAAATGATTCTTTTGCCATAGCTATGGATCCCTTTATGAATATATCAGCATTGAATGTATAATGGAAATGATAGCTAATTTCGGGGGATAGCGTGGTGGGTAGTACTTATCCAAAGTCCCTTGTGCCCATTTTCCTCTTGTTTTAGGAGCACTGATGGTGGTACACTGCCGCCTGGTGGCAAGACTAAGTGTTCTGGATGCTTTGTGGCCTCTGGAGCATCGCTAAACTATTATAATACGGAATCCAAGTATAAACACAAAGAATTCCAGAGAATCAAAACTAACAAGAGAGAAGGCTTATGGAGGGGAAAATGATGAAGCTTACCCACATGCACTCATGATGCAAAGATTCGTTGCTTTGTCCAGGTGCTCCTAGCTCCTGGTCCCTCTTGAATATGCTCTGTGCTCTAGGGAAGGACCCTGGGTGCCGCTGAAACAGGCTTGCCTGCCTTACTGCTCGGCCTTTCTTCTACACTGGGGAAGAGAGGATATGACACTCAGAAGTGGAACATGAACTTCATTCTGTCCCTTCATCAAGCGAGTGTGAAATTGTGAAGAGCTCCTCAGTACTCTCAGAGATTTGCGGAACCTCTTTGATGTGGGCAGACTGCTGTGTAGAGGGTGGAAAGTGGGGAGGCAGTGGAAAACAGGCGCGTTTTCAGGTATCACTCTCCTTTGATACTGCCGTGCCTCTTTTGCACTCATCAGCAGGGCCCAGACTCTCAGGAAGCCAAGTGAAGTCAGCCAGCTTGCAGCTGAGTGACACAGCAAACCTAGTGGCGGGGCCGGGAGTCCGGTGCCGTCCAGGCCTGAGCCACGCGCAGCTCATGGAGGGCTAGGTCTAGGGTTCTGCCATGGGGAACATCTTTCCTTCTTCAAGACAGATTAAAGGAGAACTCAAATACTTCTGGGGCTCCGGAATCTATCCTGTGTAGGAACCACAAATTTCATTCTGGAGATAATTTTGTGTTAAAGGAAAATGAATAATTACAGTTTGGTTGTATGTTTACTATCAAAATACATCAGCACAAACACTATTATAAGTATTGGGTGTATATAGATGTTCATGTTACATCTAGAAAATATGGGAAAAAACTTTCTCCTAAATAAAATGATTTTATCTGAATGTATGTGGTTGAAAGAAAAACTCTACTTATTTTATCTTTTCAGGTTGAAGTAAATTTCTCTTTACATAATATGTATTACAATAATAGCATCTAGTTAAGATTTCATTATGACATTTCAATTCAGTATAATACACAGTCTCTGCCATGTTTTTATAAAACATTACTCGGTATGAGATATTCACATTAACTACAATTGCTGAAATGACTGATGTTTAAATCCAGCCACAGTTTCTATCATTATTAAACTTCATTATAAAATAAAGTATGTGGGTGGAATTGTGGCTTGATGCTTTTGTAATTTCCTCTCTACCTTTTCAATGTACTTTTCAGTTACATCAACTGAATGATTTCATCTTATGGATGCAAAGATGAAGGAAAAAGAACAAAAACATGGCCATTAACGGAAGCAGTGCAAATGTGCATGGTTAATGGAAACCATTTTGACATTTTGTATTTGATTCCATGGCGTGCCTACTCAAACAATTTCAATGGCATACTAGAACAAAATGCTACATTGTGCTCTTCACTAAGAATGCAAGTAATAGAGTTCAAAAATTACCTTTTTCACTGAAAGTATTATCTGCTGGAAATGAAGAAATGTTTTACATTATGAGAGGCGAACAGCAGAGGAAACAACGGGCTGGCCCCGTCACTCAGGCAGGGGAGGGGCTCCACTCTTTACTCTCCAGAATGCATTCTTGTCTCCAGTAAAGCACGACTGCAGCATTCCCCTTCAATGTTTTGGGTCCTAATAATACAGCATCTAATTTTCTTCATCTTCTGACTGCATTGTTACTAATCCAAGCACAGGCTTATGAGAGTTAAAATGGTACTCAGATCTCTTGTTTAACACAGGGCCAGAGTGTATGGCTTAGTGACTGCTTGTGAATATCTTAGTTTTGATTATGAGAAAGAGCCTTCCTTATAAAATTAAGCAGAGAATTAAAAAACATAAACATAGGATAAATAACTACTTGGCCTCCATTCTGCATACTCATATGCAGCGCCTAAATGGGGGAATGAATATAGGTCCTGCGATTCTACTGAAGATGTGGTTTCTTAGGGGTATTTTGTGGTAGTACAGGCAAGAGGATACCTACCCATTTGGCGAAGTAGCCCTGGTTGTGGGAGGTGTATGTATATTTTATACCATTTATTAAAATACATTCACATAGAAATATCTTATTTGGTTCCCATAACAGCTCTTTGAAGCAAGCATTATTTTCTTCATTTTTTTTTCCTCATGTGAAAATGGAAGCTCAGAGACAGTATGTGATTTGCACAAGTTCACACAACTAAAAAGAGACATACCCAGGAAGTGAACCCTGTCTCTGGACTCTGAGGAAAATGTAGAGGTGGGGAATAAAAAGGGAAAATCATTACTAGTGCAGGGCTGAGCTGGGTTAACTGGATGCGAATGCTGATTCAAGGCTGGAAGCAATGCCGAGCAAAGAGAAGGCAACGGCAAAACACAAAGCTGATTCTGTTCGCAGCACTCTGAGTAGCATAAAGAGGTGATAAGTGACTTGGTATCTGAAAGCAGGTTCTTGCAGAAAGAAATGCCCAGATCTGGCTTCCATCTTCCTGACCCCTGCCCTGTAGCTGGGTGCATGGATCTGATCATACACTGACCACCTAGGAGAAGAGCCCAGTGGTCAGCTCTAGGGTCTCTGTCCTGATGCTGTGGCAATTTGATAGGGAAAGGACAAGCAGAGTGTGGATCAGAGCTACAGGGAAACCCAAGACCCACTTGTATAACACAGAAAAGGGTGAGATGCTTTGAAGACACAAAAGAGGAAAATTCCACTGTGGCATCCCTGTCTCTACTTTCTACACATTTTCCTGCAATTTGGCTGCCGCCCAAGTTTCCTGCCCTTGGTCCATTTTAAATGCTCAACAGACACTACGAGTTCAGGGTGTCTCATGGTTCTGTCGCTCGAGATGGACCTTTTCTGAATGTGCACCCTCCTCACTGCTTCTTGTAGTTTTAGATTACTTGGAAGCCTAAGAGTTATGCAGGGGAAAATAAGAGGCCTGAATACTAAGAAATCAATTGTTGTAGTATCTGAGAGAAGCAAACTGATAAAGATCTACAAAGCCTACATGTTAAAAATAAATTTATAGAAAAATAAAATGTAGTCAATTCTTGGGTTATATCTGTATTAGCTATAAAGCAATGAAGTAATAATATTAGCCTCTTTGAAACTCCAAATTTTACTTCCCTGGATGATTTCTAAGAATGTTGAAACATGTGTGTACACACAAGTGCAGTATATTTTGGAGGAATGTGTAATGTGAAAATTTTTTTCTTTAAAACTAGCCCCCTTTTCAGCATTATTAATCATCAGGAGCATGCAAATCAAAACTACAGTCAGACAGCACTCACCACAGTTAGAATGGCTATTATCAAAAAGACAAAAAAATAGCCAATGCTGATGAGGATGCAAAGAAAACAGAACTCTTGTTCACTGTTGAGGGAAACTTAAGTTAATGCGGCCATTATGGAAAACAATATGGAGGCTTCTAAAAATGCTTAGGATAGCAAAAGGAGTCTTCTAGAGACATCATCTGGATGCCTCATGTTGGTAGAGAGTGCACAATAGTAAACATTATCTGTACTCAGTACACACCAACCAAATTCCTTTCTTAAATATCTTCATGTTAGATGAAAGGTATTAACAATTACTGCTTTTGTTCCCATCTAGATAGCACAGTGTATGTCTGAGCTGTAATATGTACCTGCAGATTCTGTTTTTAATTGGACATCTAATCTTGAAGTCTAGTCACATCTCCAGAAGGGCAGGCTCTAGATTGTCTAGGAAGAAGAGGTGCTGCATACTCTGGTTGAAGATTCTGAAGACCAATTCTCATGCAAGGGCATCTGCCATCAGCTGGAGAGCTGGTGCTCTCTGGTGAGCTGGGGCCAGAGGGTAAATGGTTCATCACAGTCCAATGGCTCATTGGCCAGTGGGGTAAATGCTTCATCACAGAAGCTGTCATGGGGTCTGGCACTCAGCCAGGTCAGGATGGCGGTGCTGGCAGGATAAGGAGGTGCAGACTGACTCCAGTCCTGCAGGCTTAGTGAACATTGGGGTCAGGATCTTCCAGAGCATTGAAGGGCTTGACTCAATGTTCATGGTTAGAAAACTCCAAAGCCTCAGGCACTTGGGTGAGGCTGGGTCAGGAAAAGGCCAGTGGAGTTCTTTGAACATTCCACGTTAATCCTTTTATAAAATATTGAGCTGTAGAATCAGAAGGCTCGCGTGCTCCTGCAGGTAGAGTCTATTGGAATAATTCTTTTGAGGGGATGGGGGCAAAATTATGGCCAGATGGGCACTACTCCCAAGGATAACTGGAAAGTTTGTAATGTGCTCTTTCAGGAGCAATGTAGGTGCTGGAGTTACAAAAGGGGTGCCAGGATCTCAGGTGTTCCAAGAGCTCCTGATTACCTGGGGGGCCACATTTTGCCTGTTGGATGCCAGGTAGACAGAGGAATAAACAGAAATGAGTGTCCTATGTGAGCATATGCTTCTTTATGGAAACAAACAACAATAATTTTCATTATAATCATTAGTCATTGAATTTCAGGGAAATTTCTGTCTAAGATGGTACAGTTTTACCCAACAGTACTTTTTAAAATGAAAAACGGTGACTTAAGTCTATAAGCCATCCCCAAAGTTCTAGGCATATACATTGGCAACTGTATGCCACGGAGGACAAATCTGCCGAAAGGAAGCTTGCCTGATGGATGAATAGTGAAGACAGACAATGGTGCCAGGTGGTGGCTCGGAGCATTCTAGCGAGAAGAGTATGTCGAAGCAGAGCAATCAACACCAAAGAGAAATCAACACACATTCAACAGCATTCTCACAGTGCTAAGCTGATTATCCACTTCAAGTAATTGAGGCAGTAAGATGAATGTGTCAAGCAGCCTTTTTCTCTTGGGAATGCAGAGCTAGGTGTACAGGTTAACTGGTGTCTTAGGCTCCTCATTCCTCCTCGCCTCAGTCATACGCTCCCAAGCAGAGAGATGCCTTTCTCAATGATTGGTGCCTACATAGGGTCTATCATCTTTTAACCATGCTATCAGTGTAAAAGGAGTAACATGATTTTTTTCAGTTGTTTGCACATATATGTAAATACATAATACACACATGAAAACTCTGAGACACACACATATATATAGACAGATAAGCACTACTTTTATCACTCTTCCAAGGCATCAGGTGCATGAATTTCAGCTGCATGAAACTTCAAGTGGATCTTTGTGAAACTGACTCTCCTGTCTTGTAGCTACACCTCCAAAGAGGAAACATGGTCTGTAGGGACAGGAGGAGATTTGCACGCTGCCCACTGAACTAAAATGGGCTTGTGCAGTCCCACAGTGAGATACCTTTCTGGGTCTCCATGGGAACTAGATTAGCTGGTTCCCTTTAGCTTTTGGAACTGACTTCTTCTGCAAAGCACATTGTTAGTCCATCTCTCTCATCTGTTAGCTAAGGACATGTGCTGTTTCTCATCTAGAGTCAGCTCCTTTCGTGAAGAGCATGAAGATCATTATAACATGGCGATTTTGACTTCCTCTTCACAAAACCTACAGCCCTTTGCTCCTTGAACGTCCCCTGGAAAACTCGTTCTTCAAGAGTTTAATGTGAATCTAAGCCTCCACATCTTAGCACTCTACCCCCTCCCCTTTCAAAGGTCATTTAAAGTTATGTCTCAACACATCATTTCCCTAAGAGACACCGAATTCCTTATTTCTTCAAACTTCTCATAGTAACTCTTCTTTAGCACCCCCCAGGCCCAGTGTGGAGGTTAACGCTGTAGCCTCTGGGATCAGCTGATCTGGGTTTGAATCTGGTTCTGCCACTCCTACTGGACCAGTTGTGTGGTGTGTGCAAGCTTTGCCTCCTCATTGTAGATCAGAGCAGTCACACCATCTAGGAGGCTTCAAGGATTGAAGGATCAAATGTGGGCGAGCATTTGTGTCTGGGTACACGGTTCTTGTTCTATAGCGCCTAGATTTCTCTATGAATACATGCTTTATGCAGTGAGTGTCCTCTCACTGTGTAGGGAGGAACCCAGACATCACACTGTGGGGCAGACAGGACCTTTTTTAGAGGGATGTGGAGCCAGCGCCCTAAGCATCTATTTGCATGTGAGGAGACTCAGGGAGAGGAACACACCTGTGGTGGTAAAAGCCACAACTTGGACAAAGAGGCAACTGTAACTAGGGATCTTTGGGCTTTTCTTCCGTGGTTTTCCTGCCCAGATACCCGAGTTTTTATTAAGACTTGGGATAAATGGGCCTCACTGAATAACTTATAAAAATAAGAGGGATTAATCAAAACTTTTCTGAAATAAAGTGAAGGCAGATGCCAGTGTTATTTTGTACTTAGGCTGCAGAAGGATGCTCTAAGGTTAAGGATATTTTCCCCACTGGTTTACTGAAGTAACTATTATTTTAGACCAATTTAATCTTCATTCTTCCAAGATATAGTAGTCCCAGCCCACTTCCCCAGATATTCTGCTAAAATAAACCAGAATTCTGTTTTTTTGTTTTTTCTTTTTTTCTTTTTGTGGTACTGGGGATTGAATCCAGGGGCATTCTACCTCTGAGCTACATCCTCAGCCCTATTTTTATTTATTTATTTTTGTACTGGTGATTGAACCCAGGGGCATTCTACCTCCGAGCTATACCCCCAGCCCTATTTTTTTATTCTTTATTTTGAAACAGGGTCTCACTAAGTTGTGGAGGGCCTCACTAATTAGCTGAGGCTGGCCACTAACCCAGATCCTCTGGTCTCAGCCTCCCAAATGCTGGGATTACAAGTGTGAGTCACCACTCCTGCCTCCCCGGCCCTATTTTTAATTCTTTATTTTGAAACAGCGTCTCATTAAGTTGCAGAGGGTCTTACAAAGGGCCGAAAACCTGCAATCCTTCTGTCTCAGCCTCTCAAGTACTGGGATTACAAGCTTGTACCACCATGCCCTGCTTAATCCAGACTTCTTAATAAAGATATATCTCCTTCAGTGAACCTGTGCTTGATAAAATGAAAATGATGCTGGGGACAGAATTGTGTCCCTTTCTTCCAATCCATTCATGGCAGAGGCAGAGCAAAGAGGGCTCTCCATGGTATACAGTTTGCCATAAGAAGAGGGGAAGGTCATAGTCATCTCAGGGACTCAGGGTTTTGGTGCTAGATTGAACTGGCTATGCTGTGGCATCAATAGATTTTAGAGAACGAAATAGAAATCATGTGACCACGATAGGGCACAGATAGGAAGCACGTCCATGATATCCACGAGAACCAGATTTCCCAGAACACTTTTGATACCACAGTAGCACCCAAGCATTTCCTTAATTAGATGGAGGGGTGTCAGATAGGCTGCCTTTGCCACGTTCTGCAGAAGGACATTCATCTGGGAAAGGATTGTTGTCTTGATTCTATATGGTCTAAGTTCATGAGGCTTGAGGCAAAGTGGATTATTCATTTCCCACACGATTAGGTTTTAAATTCCTTGAGGACACAGCCCATCTTAACCATCTGTTATTAGTGTTCTTGAGTTGCTGTTAAGATAACACCCAAGACTGGTTGGCTTACAAAACAGAAATTTATTCACTCACAGTTCTGGAGGTTGGAAGACCAAGATCAAAGTGCTGGCAGGTATGATTTCTCCTAAGTCCTCTCTGCTTGGCTTATAGATGGCTTTTCTCTTGCTGTGTCCACATGTGACATCTTCTTTGTGCATGCACTCCTGGTTTCTCTTGCACTTCTTAAGAGAATATTAGTTCTGTTGGACTATGGCAGCACCCTTATGATCTCATTTAACCTTATCTACTTTGTTAAAGTCTCTCTCTCCAAATATGGGGGTTAGGGCTTTAGCACATGGATTTGGGGGAACTCTCTTTAATTCATAACACCATTTTCATTTTATTAGGTGCAGGCTCGCTACAGAGGAGACATTTTATTTAGTAATCTGGATGTTATAGCAGGTCATCGGGGGAAACGTGTTGGGGACTGGTGTTGGGAGGTACAAAGATTAACTTGGCCCAAAATGACATGGTTCCTGTCCTATCAGATATTCCATCAGTTCCCAACAGAAAAGCCACCCTGTTCAGCCAAGTTTGAGGGAATGTCTGTACGACGTTTATGAAGTCTCTAGAAATCCTGGAACTCTTTAATTCATTGAGTGAATTGATTAAGAAAAGCATTAGGAAAGAACTAAGGTATATGTTACTGATGGTGGAGAATAGGGGGAAACACAGACCCCAGAGGATCCGGGAAGGATTTAGTTGGATATATGCTTTTAATACTGAGCGTGTCATACATTAGCTACTGGAAAAACAAAAACAAAGAATAGTGTGAACCATAAATTGGTACTCATTGCTTTTGAAACAAATTTTATATGCTAGAAATATTAATTTTCCATAGTGAATATATTCTGAGGGAATAATTCAAAGATGTTCTCTGCATTATGTATAAAGCGGAATATCTAGTAAACACCATTCCTTGGATAGTTGGCATTTGGTTTAGTCATATTATGATATAATCACATTATAGACAATCATACGTTTTTAAAAATCGATGTTTACAAAATATTTTTGCTAATGTACGAAGTGATTAAGCCATAATTTTAGGGAAGATGGCCCAGAATTAAGTAAGTACACACACACCACACACACACACACACTATTCGTATAGTATAAGAGCTTTGTAAAATTTGTAAGAGGAAGTCCAGAAAGAACATATGACAAAATTTAAGAATCTTTAGGTGATGAAACTATGAGTATTTTTAATATAATTTGTTCGTGTGTGTGTATGTGTGTGTGTGTGTGTGTGTGTGTGTGTGTATGTGTGTGTATGTGTGTTACTGGGGATTGAAACCAGAAGCATTTTACCTCCAACTACACCCCCAGACCCCCCCTTTTTTTTAATCTTTTTTTTGTTGTTGTTGTTTTTAAACAGGATCTTACCAGGTTGCTGAGCATCTTTCTAAGTTGCTGAGGCTGTTCTCGAACCTGCTGTCCTCCTGTCTTAGGCTCCCAACTACTTGGATTACAGGCTTGTACCACCATACTTGGCCAGTTTTGTTCCTTTTTGATATTGTAAACAATGAGCATGTGGAATCAGTATAATAAAAACAAAGTAAATTATAGATGCTTCAAAGTTATATGTTCCTAGATTACCTTAGCAAATAGTTATATCTATTTTATTCCCACCAATTGAGTGTGAGAGCTCACTTCCCACATCCTTAGTCGTGCTGATCACATTCTAACTCATTTTTTTCCTCCTTCCCCTGTAGCAACCTGGGCAGCACCTCCCTCTGGTTGAACAGCTCCCAGATACCCTAAGACATGATCTGCAGTCAGTACCTTTCTCTTCATCCCGTAGTCCCTCTTCTCCTACTCCTTGCTTTGTTTTGCAGTGGTCTCTAACTCATCCCTCTACAACTCATTTCCTTTCCTACAAATGCTTAGGCAACTAGTTTTTGTCTCCTAAGTAACTGAAACTTATCGAATCTCCATGTTTTTAATTCAGAAAAAAAAAAAAAAAAAAGGATGAAAAAGCTATAATGTGCTTGAAAGCCATTAGGCAGCAGAGGGGAGAGCACAGAGATTTGACTTCCTTCCCTGGGAGACAATATCCTTCAGTGCCCTGCAGACAGGCCTTCTGTGCACACTGTGGAAGATAGAAAATAAAAGAGAAAGAAAATGAATCATTTCCATGCCGATGGGACAGGCAAGAAGTTAACGATAAGTAAAAGATAGTCTCTGAAGAAAAGAAATAAAGTAAATCAAGATTAAAACTGTGCTTCTCTCCCCTTCTCACAGAATACACCCCTGGTTCTTTATCCTGCAATAATGTGGCACAGATGCTCTGGAATACTATGAAATAGGAGGCAAGAATAGGAACAATGAGCTGAATTTTTTTTTTTCCCCGGCTCTTCTAAAATTGGTGTTCGGCAAAGTGAAAAGGAAGGTTTGATTGCTACATCTGAGTATCTCTCTGGAATTCCAACCAGGAGTTAACTTCCCTCGAACAAACCTAACCTGAAAAATGAGAAATCACAGCTTACAGGAGGCACTTTTGCTCTTCCTTTTAAGCAATCTCATAGAGCACCTCATTGAAAGGTGAGGTGCACGCAGTTAAGCATTAATTCTAAACAGGTAACAACATTAGGAGCTTACGTTGTTTCCTGGAACGCCAACTCCTCCCACCCCATGCTGGATAGATTTTGGGGGTAGGAATGATTACAGAGTTCGCTCTGGAGACTTTGGTATGGTTGCTATGACAACAAACTTTAGGGCATTGTAGTCTACATGGAATCACAAAATGACAGATGGCCCATTATGGAACTGTATATATTTGGAGATGAAAAGAAAATACATCACTCTGAAGTCCATTCATTGTGCTGCTGCGGAGGAGCTGGGGTGTGATAACTGAGGGGAGAGAGAATCCGAACCAGAGAGGGAAGGTTAAAATAAAACTTTATTCATCTTGAAAGCATGTCAACCTCCTTGAAGACTGCTTATAGATCACTGTCTCTCTCCAGCCAAAAAGAGAACTCTTTCCTATCAGGTATTTATTTGGCACTGTTTAGTGCGGGTTTGAAACGTGGGAGGCCAAAGTCAAACTGATGAGAGACAAGAAGGTAAAACTCTTACGTAAGTCCAAATGGGAAGGCCTGGCTTCCTTTGTCTTTGAGTGTTTGTTTGCTTTTGAAACAGAGCCTTGCTAAACTGCTTAGGTGTCCCTAAGTGGTTGAGACTGGCCTGTAACTTGGAATCCTCCTATCTCAGCCTTCCAAGTACTGGCATGTTTCACCACATCCGGCTTTTCAGTGGTTTTGACAGTGTTCTAGGCGAGGTAGGTGATGGAATATTTAGAAAGGTTATATTCCTCAGAAGTTCTGTCTAGGATATAACAGATTAGAACTAGAGGCCAAAGTGAATAAGATAAAATGCAAAACACGATGTGAAGCTCTGAGTGATGCTGGTTTTAAGGACTATCATTGAACATTCAAGGGGTGAAGTTAGCTGAAACTATTGTGAAAGGCTTAGCAATTATGCCTAAGCTGGTGGCTCAATATGAGTAAATACTGTGATGTATCTGCCAAATAATACTCTTTATTACTAAAATATTAATATACAGAAAAGCAAGTGATAGTCTTTGTGATTCTGATAATATTCAGGATGCCTGTAGAAGTATATCTCTCCATTTACCTACCTATCATCCATCTGTATCTATCTAGCTATCTATTTATCTTCTACTTATCATCCATCCATCCATCTCTGTGTCTTCTATCTATATATAAATAATTAAAAACCCCAGATGATGAGTGGAAATTAAGCCATGCCATTGGCTATGTGTTAATGGAACCAGACACATTCCACTTCTCGTTAAATATACCACAGAAAGTGATGCGGAAGGGAATTCTCTGTGGTCTCAAAGGGGACCATCAAGAAAGAAATGCTTCAGCTGAAAAGTTTGAAATTTTTCTACATCTCAAACTTTCTCAAAATATCCCGTTGCCTTAGAAACTAGTGCAGGCCCTTTCCTTGGAGGTAGTTGTGCATCAGTGTTTGGCCTCACAGCTGGCATGTTGCCTGGAGAGTCTAATTGTCATATGGGAGGCTTGGTTAAATGGCCCCTTCCAAGAGGTCACTGTTTGGATCCACTATTCTGTCCTCTCCGAGCTGGTCATATGGTGCTCATCAAACTCCTGAACCATGAAGAGCCTGAATTCTTTACTCACAAATCTGAGCTTGGATATTCTATGGTAGAGTCCACAAATCATTCACAAAATTGGGTCGTGCAATTGTGAATGAGTGAATATTAAGGACAAGGCCAGTGTGACTACATTTATTCTTTTTGATGGTTGCTTGCTATATTTTTAGCCTTGGCCTCTAAGGATGTAAAACCAATACATTAACCCTGATGACACTACCTCTTTCCCAAAGATTTCTATTTAATTAATGGGAATATAGGCTTGTCAAAATGAGGAAATGAGGCCATTTCTCCTTTGTAAAGAGGTCTCGAAGTAAATCCAAACACAACATGTTGAAGAGTATTTTCTCACATTTCAATAGCACAACATTTATAGAAATGATTACAATTTTTTGTTGAGTGCTATTAGATATTATTAAAAATCTTTAATCTTGGGGAGCTATTGGTGTGTGTTACTGGTAACACCCACACATACATACACAAATGTGTAAGTGCTATTCATTTTTTGCGTGTTGACATGCTGTAAAATCCTGTTTTCTTTTCATTCCTGGATGTTGTAAATAAACTGGATTTGTACAGTAGGTTTTTGTCAGACTCCCAGAATGACAATTTTATTTTATAGCACATCCTAGAGTGACAGCCAGAAACTGTTCTGCACCACCTCAGTACAAACAAAATTAGCTTTTCACAATATTTTTGCAGATGTTAAAGGTCATTAATAGAATGAAACCAGATGACTAAAGCAATACATTTGGAATGATTGGGTTTTATTTTTCTCCCTCGCTTAAAGACACAGAGTCCTCTTTTCTCTCTTATTCGGCTACACTTCACATTCTTTTTTCAGTTATTTCATGGTTCCTCAAATCATAAAAGTGTAGGATATGTATTTCTTGGCATATGCCTCCTTTCTTGTTTGACAAAGTTAGAATTTTGTTAGTATGAAAATAGTATAAATAGTATTAGCTGTTCAAAAAACAAAAACCCACACTGCTCAACAATTGTTCAAGCTTTCTGTTTTTACTGGGGTTAAGCTTTTGTTATGAATCATATGAAATCCTCATATCAACTGAAAAAAATAGATGATAATTAGCTGGGAGAAATGCTTCTGGCTATCTCCTTCAAAGTAGAAAGGAGAAAGGTAAAGTGCAGTGCCTTGTGTTGATTAAAACACGCCACGACCTTCCTCAGGACAGAAGGCGTGCTGGCAGCCCATCTTTGCTTCTATTTCATTTGTAGCATTTGGCCCACAAGCGGCCATAGTTCTCCTCTACAAGTGAGTATGCTTATGGTAGCAGTATCTGCAGATCAGTTTGAAATTTGTATACTTTCTAGAGTGATCTTGTTTTTATTATTCAGTAGGGAGTTATTTGGAAAATAATTTTCCTCATGTAGGTAACTAAACAAAACAAGATTCACTCCATTTCTTAGTGAAAATGAAAGAGCAATACAAGCTGGGTTCTGATACTACAGATGGTTAGTCTGGATTTGAAATGTTCCTCAAAGGCTCATTTGCTAAGGGCTTGGTCACTAGCCTGTGGAAATTCTGGCAGGTGGGGCCTAGTGGAAGGAAGTTAGGTCGTGGGGGTGTACCTGTCATTGGGAGTGTGCTCTTGAAGGGGATAGCAGGAATCCAGCCTGTCCTGTTTTTCTTTGTTTCTTGGTTGCCATGAGGTGAGCAACTTCACTCCTCATTATGGTGTATGCCGCCACAGGACTGAGAGAACATGGACTGAAACCTCTGAAACAGTGAGCAGAAAAAATTCTTACCTCTGGTATTTTGTCACAGCAATAGAAAGCTGACGAATGCACCAGATTTACTTGTGGCTATGTGGTATTCATTGAAGGAGTTATATGTTGCCCTCCCATCAGGGATAGAGCATCTCCCTCATATTAAAAAAAAAAAACACATAATAAGGCTAACTCTTATGCAGAAGTGGATTATGAATGGCAAATATAAATATTTTGTTCTCATAAAGAAAGGTTATTACTATGATATGGGACTTCTTTGAAAGACAATGTTGAAGGTACACAAAATTGAGAAAATGAGAGATTAAAACACGAGCTTTTTTTTTATATATATTGCTTCTTTTTATCTTGGTTTTTCAGACACAATAGGACTGGCTGTGGAGGCCTCCATCAGCAAGCTGTGCATTATTATCAGATATATTTATTGAGCTGCTACTGCATGCCAAACGCTGCTTGGGTTGCAAAGAATACAGTGGTGAATATATCAGACTAGGTATTTATCTCAAG
This sequence comes from Graphiurus murinus, assembly GCA_004027655.1. Lineage (NCBI taxonomy): Eukaryota > Metazoa > Chordata > Mammalia > Rodentia > Gliridae > Graphiurus > Graphiurus murinus. The sequence continues at coordinate 157,913 of PVLC010000136.1, forward strand.
GAGTTTATATTTTAGTGAGGGAGACACAGACAATAAGTAAAACAAAACAAAAAATCAGTATTCCAGGCAGAGGGAAGAGCAAGTAGAAAGAACTGACTGTAGGGTGGAGAAGAAATTTGCTAGTTCAAGGAGGAGAAAAAACATCTGCAGGAGACACAGAAATAGAAGGTAGGGTCAGAGCTGGTGACAAGAAACAGGATAGTAGGTGGCTACATTACTGAATTTAGATATCTTAGTTATTTTTTTTGTTAATCTTTTGTTGGTGTACTATAATTGTACATGATAGTGAGATTCATACATGCACATAGCATTATCTGGTCTGTTTCCTTCCCCACACTTCCCTTTTTCCTCTCCTCCTCCCTCCCCAAACCCCGTCCATTACTCTAAGAGTCTCTCTGCTAAGTTTTCATGACGTCCTTTTTCTTTCCTATTTTCTATATTGATTCCACAAATGAGAAAAAAAAAAAAAAAACATGTGACCCTAGATTTTCTGAGTCTGATTGATCTAAAAAAATCCCCAAATAACCCAGCAATAAATGGGCAATTGAACTAGACACTTCTCAAAAGAAGAAATACAAATGGCCAGTAAGTATATGAAAAAATGTTCAACATTCTTAACAATTGCAGAGATGCAAATCAAAGATTTCTTAGATTTTAAATGCAACTGAATGTCTTTGGAGGATTTTCAGTAAAAGGAGAAAGAGTCTGCTTTAGGTTTTAAACCACTTGGGGCAATTAGGAGACTGGAACAAACTGAGACAAGAGATCCATGGTGCCACGGGCCAGCTGTGGCGGGGAGTATGGTCATAGGCAGACTCATTTGGTAAGCATTTTGAGGGGCAGGGTGAAAAAGGATTGGTTGATAAATTGGATGTGAACAAAGAGGGGGAAATAAGAATAAAGATGACTTTGGATGGTGGCCAATGCCTTTTCCTGATATGAGGGAAAGCTGTGTATGTGGAGCATGGTGTGATGAAGCCAATTCAATAGGTAGATACTAGAGTTTAGAATCCAAGTCAGAGATTGAAGATCTGTATACAAGTATTAGTTGAAGTCATAGACTGTATTTGTCCAGGTAGGTGACCTTGCTTAGAGAAATTTGAGTGCAGCCAAGAGCATTGAAGCTAAATTGTAGACTGGAAGGAACTGGCCCTAAATGTGAGCAAGTTAAGGAACCAAGGCCGACTTCAGAGGTCAAACCATTGTGTTAGGGCAGCTGTTAAGTTAACTAGAGAAATAGATGGTAGCTGGAGGGAGTATGGAACTAAGAGGTTTTTGTTTTGAAAGTAGGAAATACAGGGTTTGCTGTAATTTGATCAATGCTAAAAAGCTACTAGCTGGAAATGCTGAATTGAAACCCAATTAATCTGACTGTGGCTTCCAATCATTATGTAAAGATAATTTCTGGCACCTTGAATATTTTACAGACTTTACTATCATTTTAAGTAAAATAGTTTTATTATATTTTTTATTTGGGTACAGCTATAGTTGGTATGTAGAGATGTTACTGTTTTTTGTATATTGGTTTGTGTCTAGCATTCTCTGGAGTCTCAAATTAGTTTCAACTTGCCTGTTGATTCTTTTGAATGTCTATGAAAATAAACATATTACATGCAAATCATGACAAATTGGGCTTTTCCTCTTCCTTTTTTTATTTTCTTTTTTATTTTAGTGGCTAGTAATTCTGATAAAAGGTAAAATACCAAGCTGGGTGTTGTGGCACACGCTTGTAATCCCAGTACTTGGGAGGGTGAGACAGGAGGATCTGGGTTCGCGGCCAGCCTCAGCTACTTAGTGAGGCCCTCTGCAACTTAGTGAGACTCTGTTTCAAAATAAGGAATAAAAAATAGGGCTAGAGGTGCAGCTTGGAGGTAGAATGCCCCTGGGTTCAATCCCCACACACAAAAAAGTTAAATATCAGAAGTGCTGGTGAGCATCCTAGACTTCTTTTTGATTTTGGTCATGTTTTTGCTTCTAATATCATCATTAAGGGTAATATTAAATAAATACAACATGAACCCTCTTGTTTGAACTATTGACATTTCTTTCTAAATCTTGATTTTAAGAGTTTTGTTATTATTGGCTATTAAATTTTGTTCGAATTTTTGGGGAGATATTTCTCTTTTTTATTATGTTAATGTAGAAATTAACACAAATCAATATAACAATTACTTGACGTTAAAATATTATCAAATTCTTGGAAATTGCACTGCTTAGTCATGCACCTTATATTTTAATATATTGTTGGATGAGATATAAAACGGTTTTCTTTCTATTTCTTGTTTTCTTTTACTTTTTATTCTCTGGAATGTTCTATATAAGTCTTTTTAGGAGGGAGATTATTCTTTAATGTCCAAACAGCTACTTGGATTTTATATTTTTCTTGATTAAATTTTTGAATTTTAATTTTCTAATAGAATTATAAATTACAGCTTCCTTCATATTTATTGAGATATTATTCATTGTAGTCCACTTTGAACAGAAATATTAAATTTTTCTATTATGGTTTTTCTTCTCCTTCTTATATCATGATTTTGTAAATGATTAGTTTTGTTAGAAGTTTGAATACTCTTTTTTTCCAAATATCTAGCTTTCTGTTTTGTTACTTATATCAAATACTTTGTGTATAGATGTGCATGTTTGTTTTCTACTTAATAAAAAATTTGCTGTAACCTTTGTTTTCTCCTTTCTTTTTAAAATTTATTTCCTTTTTCATTTTCTAGCTTCTCAAATGCTTAGCTCATTGATGTTCAATGATTATTATACTCTAATATGAATACTTAAGGTATAAATTTCCTTCTAAACATTTTATTTATATTACATAAGATTCAATGTGTGCTATTTGATACTTTTTATAATTTTTTGTAACTAATGAATTTAGCAGTGTATATTTTAGTTTTTCATACAATGTATTTTTATGAGATGGTGGAGGAAACTCTATATTAGGATTTAATTCTCAATTTTATTACATATGTTTAGAGAGCACGTGATACTAATTCCTTAGAATTGTTGAGTCAATAAAAATATTGACAAATATTTTCACTTGCCAAATGTATATTATCTATTTCTGGGTCTATTTTATGTGTTAAAGTTGTTACTCAAATATTTTCTGTAATTTATGCCTTTTTGATATATCAGTTTGAGAGAAATGAAGTAAAAACTTCCCACTTTTATTGTTGTATCAATTTCTCTTTGTGATTCTGTTATTTTTTGTTCTATTTATTTTGAGGCATGTTGTAGATTGTAAGAAATTATTAATTGTTTTATATTTTGGTGGGCTTTCCATTTCTCAACATAAATTCTTCCTCTTGGTCTATTTTATGGTTTTTCCTTGATTTAAATTCCATCTAGCTGGATTTTCTTTAGGCAATTACTTGGTTTTGTTTTTAATTTTTCTGTGTCATTCTATCTTTGTGGAACTCTAATAAATACAGTAATTCATTAGATTGACTTAACCCTTTATTTTTATTGTTGAATATTTGAACTTGATTTTTTTTATGTTTTCTACTTGCTACCTTTTGGGGATGAGGAAGAATTTTTTGCCTTCTTATGCTGTCTAAACAATTAATTGTATGTTTCTTTTTTTGCTTAGTTTATTGGCTGTTAGGCATTATTTGGCCATTATATTACTATAGCAGTTTTAAAATGTTCTAGATTTGGGAACTCTTTACAACTTTAATACATAGTAGGGCTTTAAAGAGTTTCAACAGTTATTGTACTTGTTAGTCAGCATTCTGTTACTATAACCTATACCAAATTAAACAACTTATAAAGAGGAAGGACTATTTTGGCCCACAGTTTTGGAGGTTCCAACCCATGATTGACGGCACGTGGGTTTGGGCTTGTGGCAAAGCAGCACAGCATGGCAGGGAGCTCATGTAAGGGGGAGGCTGCTTTATACTGTTACGCATATATTTGTACTTTACAGACTAAAACATATTTTCCCCCCAAAGTTTCATTCTTAAGAATATCTTTTTCAGATTAAGACTTATGGCACACTCAGACCCTCCTTCTTTCCTTCACCCTGTTATTTCTATGTTAGAGTTGTCTGGAAGTATGAATATATTTCACAGATGAGGTACACTTGCATTTATAAATTACCAGTAATTTTGCTTTTTCCTACTTCTAAGGTCATTTTCTTATATGCCAAAGAATATCCTTAAATAGTTCTTTCTGAATATCTGCCAGTAGCAAATTATTGAGTAGTGTATGTCTGAAAACACTTTTACACTTAAAGATATGTTACATGGATCATTAGAGATGGATTTTGTAAAAACAGATTGGTTTTTATTGCCAGTATTAATAGTTATAGTAAACATATCAAATATTTTTCAGTGATATCCCTTTTCTGTGTTTTATAGAAAGCAACTGCCAACACAAAGTTAAGTTTTGGTATCATTAAATACCAATTAATTTCGCATGAGATACAGTTCACTGATCTCTATGTTTGGGTGCATATGGACAAATCACAGTCGTAGAAAAATAGGTATTTGTGCTTAACTCGGAACATCAGACATCCCAATGAAGCTAATTTGGAGGCTCCCTTTGCATCTGGGGGTGATAAGCATTTAACAGATACTCTCTGCCCCCAATCACGCAGTGCAAAATCAGTATATTTTTTCCCCAGGCATAATATGGTGCCAGATGATATGTGTGTTAAATATGTTCCCCTTTATTTTAAAAGCTAAAATGTTTTCAAAGAATTTATTTTGAACATATCAATGAAGAATATTTAAGAATATGTAAGAAGTCCAAGATCATATGCAGATTTACCAAATTATTTGCAGATAAGCTTACAGATAACTTATTTAGTTTTAATTTTCTAGTGGGCATGGCCATCATTCTCTCCCATTCTAATACTATGCAAGTGGCTTCTATTATCCCAAATATTTGTTTGTAAAATGTTATAAAATGATCAATGACGTAATGACTTAGCAAAATACTGACCAATGGGGTGGTCACTTCATCTTTCTATCATTAAGCAAAGACCTCTTCCCAATTATGCCAGTTCTCTGAGGATCAATAATCACAGTTTCCCAGCTATCAACATGGAATTTACACTTTACATTTCCTCTTCCTTCCTTAAGATTTCATGTTGAATCTCTGATAGCCCCTTTTAGATGGAACTTCTGCTCAGTTACACTGCCATCTTGTTCAGGCCCGTATCACCCCATGGTGCTGTCTAAAACTACAAGAGGACAATTATCACCAAGGGTTTCCCTCCCCTTCCACCTCCTGGTTCTCATCCTTGTTCTTGTCCTTCTCTTCCTCCTCTTTAAGAAAAGAAATTGAGGCATGGAGAGGATAAGGAATTTTCCTGAAGTTATCTCCATACTCAACAGCTACCCTGTGATCGGAGCCTGAGTCGGCCCATGCAGCCAGGCCTCTTACAAAGCGACCTGCTTCCTTCCTTCCTGCTCCAGCCATCTTGCATCTTATTGTCCAGTTCTAATGGTGATCCCTCATGATGGATGAGATGCAATGTCCCTTGGCTACCTATCGCATTAAATTCACAATTAAATGTACAATCCTAGGTTGTCCCAGATGGAGCTTACACAACCAGTCTCTATTTTCTACATCTCTTCAACGTAATCCTTATTCCTCTGAGTCTAAACTTCTTCTGGAGTCTTCCTGCCCCATGCTTTCAGCACAGTCATCTTGTGGATCTCTGCCTCTCTGTTCCCCAGACATCGTTCTGCTCTTCTGAGTTTTATTGATCTTAGTACCGCTCAGTGCACATGGCTCTGCTTGTTTCCTTGTGGATATCGTCTCCTTTGTTTATCAGCTCATTGAGTTGCTGAGTTTTCCAGTGAAGCTTCATTGTTTGAGTCCTACCATGTAGGTTAATAGGTTTTGCAGAATACTAAGTTCAGCTCATTAAGTTGTTTACATGGAGAATCTGAGTTCAACGGAAGCAGTAGCATCTAATATCAATATGGGTCTCGGAAGGAAAGACATTGAACTTGTCTTGGAAGGTGGAGCTTGGCTTACCTGTAAGGTATAAAGTTGAGGTGTCCGTTAGGTCACTGTCTGTACAGATCTGCCGCTCATGCGGGCTATGTGATGTGGTTTTGGAGTTTTCCATGGTAGAAGTTATAACAGAATCCAGAGAGTGGTGGAGAAAGTTCAGAGAATGTTTAGAAGTAGAAAAGGGACAAAGACTGAATCTTGGAGATCACCCATAAAATCGATTTGCAGGGAAGTTCGAGGAGGTGGTAGCAGGAGAGGAGGTTATCCTGCTGTCATGCAGTAAGGATCCTGAAGAGCATATTCTTTCAGAGGTCTCTGCAAAGTCCTGTGAAAGGGGACAGCCTGACCTGTGTGCCGCGCTGTGTCACTGGGGGGAGATTCCATGCATATGCACATTCAAGACCATTCCTCCCTCCTGCTGTTCAACTGTGATACCCAAGCATGTATAGTTTGAATAAGAGTTGGCCATTTTTATTTTGACGGTACTGGGGTTTGAACTCAGGGGCATTCTACCTCGGAACTATACCTCAAGCCCTATTTTTTATTCTTTATTTTGAAACAAGGTCTCACTAAGTTGCAGAGAGCCTCACTAAGTAGCTGAGGCTGGCCACGAACCCAGATCCTCTGGTCTCAGCCTCCCAAGTACTGGATTACAGGCATGCACCACCATGCCCAGCTCTGGTCATACTTTTTGAGTTGATGAGGTAGAGATGGGATCCATGTAAATACCTCGTTCCATTACCAAATGATAAATTGTGTTATGACATGAAATTCGCCTTAAAAATTACAAGTGAAAGGAGTTTGTGATATAAAATATTATGCTTTGGAGGTACTGTATGAATAAAATTCATATAATCAATCATCCAAAGTGAACTATTATTTAGAAACTATTTGAAAATAGATAAGCCGAAAGCACTGTATTTTAAGAATAAGAGAAAGTTGATGTTATATCAAAAATTGCTTTTGTATCAACATATTGGGTATTGGGCTAAATTTAGTGTTATTACTTTATAGAATCACAACAACTTAGAACTTCAAAATATCTCATGAAGGCTATAAACACTGGTGAGAACACATCTTACTTAAATTTCTCTGAAACTTTCTCTCAAATTTAATGCATCTCTATTTTAAGGTCAAACAAGAATCTGTCTTACCATTCTAAAGGTTGGGATGGTTGTTTTAGAATGCATAAAGAATAAGTTTTAGAAAAGAGCAGGAATAATGATAAGGATATAACAACAACAATAATAGCAACAATGGTAATAACTACCTTTTAAATAATTACTGTGTACCAGGTAATGCTGCAAATATGTTAACATATACTTTATTTGGTCATTTCCGGTAAGACTATTATTTATGTTTAACAGATGTTGAAATTGATACACAGAAATATTAAATCACTTTTATTCCCTGTCCTCAGGACTTCTATCTTGGAAACTAGAAATGGGTTTTTCCAATTTAGAAAAAAATATTAAGCATACAGTCATCATGGGAAGTATTAAAAGTATACACACATAAACATAGTAGAAAACCAGGCATCAGAGTCCCAGGAGTGAGGAGGATTAAAGACAAGGGAACCACATGAGCTAAGGCTCTGAAGTGGGAGTGCTCACGGTGGGTTTGGGCACAAAGTTTCCTAGTTTGCTGGGGTGCTGAGAACAGGTAAGGGGGTCATGCTAGACAGAGAGAAATGGCTTCCCTTGGACACAAGGCACTGTCTCCTATGACTCTCGGTCATCAGAACATCTGCGAGGTGGACATTTAAATTCAGGACCCATTTTTCTCATTCCAAGTCGTCCTCCATCTTCCATGTAGAAAATGGCAGAATTCTCTCTCTCTCTCTTCCCCCCCTCCCCCATGTACAATCATTTGACTCAACCTCAACCATCATTTGCTCTTGCCCATAGATGTCAGTCCATCAAAGGTACTTGGATTTATGAAATTATCTGAAAAGAAGGGAACTCCTTAATAATTCTCATTTATCTTGAAAGAAAGCAAAATAAAAATATGTCATAGAAAAAAAGGTTGGTAATTTCAGAGTCATACAGGACTGAGCTTGACTATCGACTGTCACTTGCTGGGAGTATTTATGTAGGCAAGTTTCTTAAGGTCCTTGAACATCAGCTTGTTCATTTATTAAATGATATAGTAATGTTTTCTAGGGTCATGAATGAAGTGGAATAATGTGTGTAAATGTCTCTGGAAAGTGGTATTCTGAATGTTAGCTGAGTTGAACTGAAGCCACACTAGAGGCCATGCAAGATGGAGAATTAGAGGGTCAGGGTGGGTAGAGCAGATCCAAGCATGATCATTAATTATACTCTCTTTTCTTTTTGGTACTGGGGATCGAACCCAGGGGCATTCTACCTCTGAGCTATCTCCCTAGTCCCATTTTATTTTTCACTTTGAAACAGGGTCTTGATAAGTTGCTGAGGGTCTTGCTAAGTTGTTGAGGCTGGTTTCAGACCTGTGATTCTCTTGTCTCAGCCTCTCAAGTATTAGGATTACAGGTGTGTGCCACCATGCACGTCAACTATTACATTCTTACATAGATACTCACAGAAGAGGAGTCCCAGCTCCTGCAAACACCAAATGTCTTCCAGTTGCAAAAGTCTCAGCTGTACCATCAAGTTTAATTTAGTCACAGATCAAATGCCATCACACACTTGTCTCTTCCCAGCTGCTTTTGCTGTGGGCTGGGGAAAGTTATAGCTGTGGTGCACAGATCCCCTGCAGACAAACTGTGAAGCGTGGGGGCTGCTTTGTGAGTTACTTTTTCTATGCTTAAGCTAATGAGGGTGTTTATCACAGTCCTTAGCAATTTGTCAACACCTCGGCAGTCTAGAACCATTTCTTAGAGCCCTGAGTAAACATTTGAATGTTAGAGACAAAACAAGCTTCTCATTAAGAATAATGTTATATATTCTCTGTGTGCTTTATCCCACTACTTTGGAAATGAAGAAGCATTGCTTTGCAGCTGGTGATTTAGTAGAAGCTCACAGGGAATTCTTAGAAGAGTTGTCAACGCTTTCCTACTGGAGATTTTTTTCAGCGTTCTTCTAGACATCTGCACAGGGGAAATTTTTTGCAAATGTATCAATCCAGCTTCTTCAGTAGACAATTTTTAAAAATTGTTGCACAGAATAGACTTCCAAGGTAACAAAATATGAAAGAAAGCAGAGAGGAAGTGAAATAGTTTTAGGACATTCTGATCATGCCACTGATCAATGATCATGTCTGATCAATGATGTGAACTGGAAGGGTCATAAACTTCATACATGCTTTGTTGCTTTATAAAAAAAAATTTGTTGAACCTTAATTTCCTAGTTATGACAGATGTACTATTGGTGACTTAGGGTGTTATCATTCGGAGAAGCTGGGTGTAGGGCTTCCGGGAACTTTCAGTGATATCTGTAGAACTTTTCTGTGAGTTCAAAATTATTCCAAACATCTGAAAAGCCTAAGAAAATATTTAAAATGTCCATACATATAGTTAAGTGGGATATCTAGCTGTAACCTTATCTTCTATAGCTTAACATAATTTTATAAAGTGATGTATGATTATAATGCACTAAGAAAAAATTCAATTGCCAGTTAAAACAACCCCAACGCCCCAACAACACACACACACACACACACACACACACACACACACACACACACAAAAAACCAAAAAAAAAAAACCAAAAAAAAAAAAACCTAAAAAAATTAGGAAAAAAATGTGTGGATGATTCAATCTTAATTGGAGGGAATTCACAAAACTTACTATCACACATATTTCATCCAAATTAAAATTTTATTTCCTGAATAGAAAAGAAAATAGAAAATATTTGACAATAGCTGTGTGAGATAGAATCTGACAGTTTAAGGAGAAAAATAACAGCTTCAACATAATATTGATACATAAAAATAAATTTGTTTAATTATGAAAAGTAGGGTAAACATTAGACAACATTATTGTCCGTTGGATAAAGTCAGAGATAAAATCTTTCAGAGAGTATTAGGTAACACTCAGAAGGCTCAAATATGTGTGTAGACAAGACTAAAAACTTATTTAAGAAAAATCTAGTATTTGTAGATGGTTTAAAAATTTTATGTAAGAATGCTCTTTTCTTTTCTTTTGGTAAGGCGACGCCTACTTTCATAAGACATTAAAGTTGGAAATACCCAGAATAAATATTATTGGCTCAGCACTTTTTGTGACAGTTTCAGATTTGTGGTTTGATAAAGTGGAAGATTCTGCGCTTCTTTCTTGCCAGTATCATTATTACTTGCAGCAAGTAGAGACATATTCTACGTAATGCCAGCCTACAGAGTGGAATCCAGCATGCCAGCTGGAGGAGATTACCGAGCGAGAAAGTCACCTTCTTTGTCCCTTTCCTCCAGCTTTGAGTGGCGTCGTCTCTGCACTTGCTTATTTGAACAGTCCATGGCTTTGCTTCGAGCTGGTACAACCACAGTTCTGATCTGATACCTTCGCATCCTCTTTGCTTGTCTTTCTGTGGTCAGCTCTATTGGCCAAAGCACTTCTCAGTACCTGATGAGCAACAGCCAAAGAAGACCCTATGCCAGTCTCCTGTGGAGCACTGATATGTGGAGCAGTACCATGAGCTGGCTCTACTCACACTGCCTTTACAACAGGCTCAAAGGTTTCAGAAAATACCCGCCTGACTCTGTGACTTTTTTCTCTTTAATTCTCATGCAGATTATATAAGAATAATTCAGTTAAGAACAATGTAAAAAAATTAAGGTTCTAAATGGAAAAAAATATTGCTTAAGGCACAGGTGGTTACTCTGCCCTCTCATTCCTTCCTCCTGTGCATCTGTAAGATGAGAAGGGGCCTGAGCTTTGAAGATATGAACATCTTGTCCTTGAGCTTCTCCAGTATGTTCTCAGGGTTGGCTTTCTGTCCTTCTGTTTGGGGCAAAAGCTTCGGTTCTGATGAGGCAGCATTACCAGACAGTTGATCCAAAGGTTAGACTATTTTAGCATTTCTCAGCAGGATTTACCAAACTTGATGAGTCAGCTGGTCTTCAGCTGAGCTGTTGCTGGTTTAGCATTGTTTAGAAATATTTTTAGTCCTTTGTCATCTGTTTCTGATAACTCAAGCTAAGGTGGTTTACTGAAAATCACACGGGAACATGGTCCCTGTCTAGGACTGCGATTCTGAACATATGTAGAGAAATGTTGAAAAAGTGCAAATTCTTAGCAGGGTCAGTTTCTTGCCTTCCTATAGCTCAATCCACATGGATATATATTATTGAGAAACTATATGTATATTTCACATTTATTTTGGTGAAAGCATTATCAGTAAGGGACTTACATTTATGCTATTAGGCTCCAATTCTCATTCTTGAGAAAGTATTAGTTAAAGACTTCTGAAATTCTATATACAAGTATAATTGTTTTCTGAGTCCAGTTCAGTATTTCCTAAGGTGTTTAGTGTTGACTGTTTCATGAATTTTATGTTAGTAAAATAATTTATACTTGGGTATGTAAAAATAGAAAAACACTGTGTTCACCAATGAGAATGAGTTTCTCCTGTTTTCCCCTTGAAAATCACAGACTTTGAATTTGGTCCTGTATTTGGAAGAAGACTTTGTTTTCTTAACCATGTTCATGATTGGAAAATATTCACTATTGCCTAAAAAAGTTCCTTGGAAAATGGTGTCACAACATGTATTTAATTCTTTCATTTTTATACATGGCAACAGATATTTTGCAGTCTAAGACAGAGAACTTTCTCAGTGATGGTCTTTCATGTCTCTTCTTTGTGGAACATAAATCACACAGTCACAAACTTAAAGTGAAAATTGATCTATAAGTTAGTAGCATAATGGAGGTGAGGATTGTAAGATAATTCTCCATCCTGCATTCTGAGTCGACTCACTTTTTACTTGATAACAAATTCCTAGGTAAAGAAAACTGTAGGCTGTGTAACAGACAATATATCTTTCTGAAAGAACTTGGCTTTGTAGCCAACTGGACCTGGGCTCCAATTCTGCCTCTTTGTTTGCCAACTGTTTCTGCTGCTCCTTGTTCTGCACTGGTGGCACTTTCACAGCCATTATTTCACCTGTGCAAACTTCCATCCCTTCCTATGTGAAGTGATGACGTAACAGATAACATCGACTATTGGGAGTCCTGAGTCATTTAATGTGTTGACAGGGCCTCGTCCTATGCCTGCCCAATGATGAAGTCACAAAGGTAACTGCCTTGGCAGAAGAGATGAGACAAGCTGAATCCCACCTAGCTATCTACTAGTCAAGTGAGCATGACCAAGTGACTTCATTTTTCTGAGTCTGAGTTTGCCGATCTTTGAATTTTGTAAAGACACCTGTTTCTACTGCTGCCTATCTGGTACTTAGAGTAAGATTAGTATATGCCATCCTAATGACTGTTGCCACTTGTCCTCCTGACACCTTCTGGTCTTTGCATCATGATGGAAGCACACCTCCGGAATGGCTCCTCTGCCACTCAGAAGTTCAGGTTCCTACCTCAGGTGTGGCGTGGCTCCCAGCACATCTTCGAAGCTAGAGAAGTCATTCTTCCTCTCCTGTCTTTCTGTTCTGGACGTGTAGGGGCGGATTTTGTCGTTCAGCAAGAGATTTTGGCGGCATCTTTCTGTAATTTTCCATGACGTTGCTTAAACAGGGATTGCTTTGCTGACACATAGTAGCCATGTGGGAAGGCTTTGGATGGAGCTGCGGCCCGTGGTGTTTAAGACGCTGCTTGCGCTCACATTCCCTGCCCTGCTCGAAAGCAGTTCAGGGATGGGAGATCTTAACTACACTACAGTAAGCCTCCTTTTCTTTCTTCCTTTTCCCTCTTTCCCTGTTCACACAGAAATTCCTCCTTGTTGGTAGATGCAGTCAAATCGCCGAGGTGCAGATCAGAACTGATGGTGGTAAATGTACCTCAGAATCTTCTATTTTAAGAAACACATTATTAAGTTTCCACTGATACAACTGTAAAAAAAAAAAAAACAAAAAACACCCAAAAGACAAAAAACCCAGTGTGAGAAATAAACTAGTAAGATGAGTCAAAAGGAAAAATTTTTCAAAAGTTTTAAAAAGAATTACACCAAATATAAAAAAAGGGAAGTGTTATGAGTACTCTTCTGGGCTTTGCAGGTAAGTCAGACCCTATTACAATTTTAATTAAAAAGCAGCACTATTACATATTTAGACAGATTGCAAATGTTTACTATAAATATTTCTTCTGGCTGAGAAATGAAAATTTTGATCAAGTTTTGGAAAGCAAGAGAGAAAGCTATTTAGATGAAGAACAATCTATAACTTTGGTCAGCATAGGAAATTTAGTGGATGATATTCTCTAAATATGTCATTTGCAGCAAATGGACTAGAGTTTCAGGAAATAAATCTAAAAGAAAAAAATATCACATATGTCTATATATTACAGTTCCCATATCATGAAAAATCCTTATTTTAACCACAAAGAGGGGATATGAGGCACAAATTAATTTATTTTTGTGTGTAAAAAAAGGAAAAATTTAAAAGATGGTCCCATTAACTTAAAGTGTTCAAACAGGCAAAAATAACTTCTGTTTATTAAAATTAGATTTATGGTTGACCTGTGGCAGGGACTAGGGAGAATGAAAAGGAGTCATAGGGAATTTCCTGGAATGATAAAAACCTATGTCTCCCCCCCCCCCAAAAAAAAATCATTATTGCCAAGATGGGAATCTTTCTATCATGTAGTGCTTATGCTCAGATATATTTTGCTCCCCCCCCCACTACTTAATTTTACGATATATTTTAATCTGGAAATTGGGAAATTGAAAAAGGTGGATAACCTCGGTATATTCAACTAATTATCTATCTTTTTGAGTAGGAGGATCTTTTTGAGCATGTTCTATTTATTGGGAATCCTTTGCCATATATCAGGGTCAGGACCCACCAGTCTGTTGGTGGTAAATCAGGCCTGAAGGGTCTTTTTTTTTTTTTTTTTGCGGTCCTGGGGATTGAACTCAGGGGCATTCTACCTCTGAGCTACACCGCCAGCCCTATTTTTTATTCTTTATTTTGAAACTGGGTCTCACTAAGTTGCGGAGTGCCTCACTAGGTAGCTGAGGCTGGCTGCGAACCCGGGTCCTCCGGTCTTAGCCTCCCGAATGCTGGGATTACAAGCATGCACCACCACGCCTGGCTCTGAAGGGTCTTAAAGAGGATGTTCTTGGGAAGTTTCTTGAGTACTTGCCAAAGAAACGTATGTCTTGAATGAGACAGTAGCCAAACACACATATACATTTGTCAAAACTCACTAACTAAAATAAATGTATATTTTATTATATGCTAACTATACCTCAGTAAACTTGACTGAAAATTTTGTTTTTTTACTAAGACATAAAAAAAGAACATAAATATTTAAGAAAACTATTAAGAGTTAGGGACAATTATCTCATATATAAGATATGAGAACAAATAGATGCTAAACTTCTCAAAAAATGGAAATGTAATGTTTACTTGTCAATTAAAACTGAACAGCTTAAAATCAAGAGTTGCATGTTTATTTCTTTCGGTTATCATTCATTTAATTGATTGTTGGATTTGAGTCAAAATGTTCAGAATCCAGCTTCCTAAAAATTTCTCTGCTATTCTTTACCCACACAAGATTTGGGTAAAGAGTAAAAAGTATTGAGATATTCATTTGAATGTGATCAAACATACAAAGACTCAACCTCCTATTTTAATTTCCTCAGTAGAGTCCATATTTTAGTACAAAATCATAAATATGTGGATGCTGAAGTTTTCTGCTCTGCCTTTGCAGACTGATTCCTCCTTTTAAATTCAACAGCACTGTGTTGAATCAGATTAAAGCAAGCAAGATTGTGATTCTGAAGCAAATATATGTGGCAAATATATAAACTGACAGAGTTGCTGCCATTTGAGTGGTAGACTGCCCAGAGAAACTAGCTTCAAGTTAAAGGGATGATACAATAGAACCCAGGCTTCGGGCTGAGCAGGAGCAAGCTGCTGTGTCAACAGAGGACCTCGCAGTCAGCTGGTACTCAGACTACTTAGAGTTTAGATATGCACTAACAGTAGCTTTATTTCTCATGCAAAAAACTCTAAGGATATGAAAATATTCATGCAGCTCATCTTCCTAATGCCTTGAATTTCTTTATGAGTTAGAACTTTACTGGACACTTTATTATAGTGTCCAATAATAATTTATAATTCTACCCAAGTGACAACAGAATGGGCCCTTGCTTGGCCCGCAGCTCTTGTCATGATGAATCATTTGGTTATCAAAAGGTTGCAGTGTTTTCCTCAGAGAAATGATCCATTTACGGAATTGTAGAATAATAAAAATGCTCAACGATTTCAAGATTCAGTGTGTTCCAAAATGTTTCTCATGGAAATGTAATATATCATAAGGTGACGTGAGGGGAGAAAAGAATTGTATGTCAAATAACTTTGGGAAACACCTTATAGTGTCTCAAGGTGCCCCATTTAGAAAACGAAAGTCTCAGAGAAAACACTGCAGTGAAGAACCATGTTGGATTTCATTTAACCCAGAACTTCTCAATTGCCATTACCTTCTGATGTCCAAGGAACATTGGTCCTGAGAAAAACACAGCTTGGGGAGTGATTTTCTTAAAAAATAACATATGCCTTTTAATTCTCATTCAACTCCATGAAGTATGGCGCCTAAATTATTTCCCCAAATAAACTGCTGAGTAATGGAAGAAAAATTAAATTTCAGTTGTTGGACTCTAATTTCATCCATCCATGCATCCATCCATCCATCCATCCATCCATCCATCCATCCATCTTTCTCTCAACAAAATATGTGTTTGCCTCTATTGTAAGCTCACTGGCCACAGCGCTAACCTAAGGAGGGTGATTCCTGTTTTCACAGGACTTATATTCTAGTGGAGACAATGCCTACTAAATACGATATTTTCATGCAGGGATCTTAACAGTTGATGGAAACCAGCTGGCAGATGTAACAGGGGCTACTAACGTGGGCTAGGTTTGGCTCCTTTAAATAGGGTCCTCTTAGATGTAAAACTTGCTTTGAGACTTAAAGACAGAAAAGAAGCTCTTCCCACATTTTCAGTTTGCCTGGAGAACCAGATAATTTTTAATTAACTTCCCAAATTTTTCACTGAGTTGGAGGAGTCCAAGATAATATAGCTGTGCTTAAGAGCATGTCTGGAGTCATGTTGCATCCTCGCTGTGAACCCATTTCTTACTATTTGCATAGCTTTGGGCAAGGGACTGCCTCAGTTTCCTGAGCTGTAAAATGGTAGTATTAAAGCTACCTAGCTTAGAAGGTTTTGTTAGGAACACTTGAGGCGTTAATATTCAGACACCACCTGGCACATAATAAGCAAGTAATAATTACTAGTTGGTGTTATCATTTCCTCATGATTTCTGGCCTTTGCTTCTTGCTACAGACCTGAGGTGTAGCAATTAGAAGGACTACCAATTAGAACGGCGTGGGATTCTAAGGCTTATGGAGTCTGGGAAAATCATGCATGGGGCAATCCTCCCTTTATAACTGTGACAACTGTAATCTCGGCAAATACCATGACATGATAATTTAAGAACTGCTCTAAGATATTTTGGAAAGTTGAATTTGTCCTTCGTGAGCCATCAGTGTCCTGCAGATTTCTGGAAAAGTCGGTACTTAAGTGGCAGATCTATTCCTTGGATGGACTAAGTGGACAGTGGTACTTTGCCAGTGATTCCCCAGCGGTCAGGTGCTGGATCAGTCCTGTCAGAACTGCAGAAGGCCACATCCTCAAAAGATGAGAGACCATGTTTTAAGTAAAATTTGTGATACCTGTTGATGAACTTTTGTCTAATGGTTCCTGAGAGCTGATTAGAATCCTGAGATGTGGGGAAGCTTTCTTTTCTGAGTTCCAAATAATGTGGCAGAGGAGACCTTGAAGTCCAGAAACTTCATGACACGCTGCTTGGGAATAGAAGCTGCCCTCACTTCCCCTTTCCAGTCCCAGGCCCAGTTCTTCAGTACCACAGACCAACTAAACTCTGGATTCTTCAGGGAGACTTGACTACACTCAGGTCAATGTGCTCAGGATGCTGTCTTCCTCTTCCTTCCCCCATCATTCACTTTTGTCCTTCAGGTTGCTTCTATTTGAACCTATCTGCTTTAGCGTTGCACATTTTACCTCTTTGAAATAGGAAAAGCCAACAATTTGTCTTGATGGCTTACAAAAAAAAAGGGTTCATGGTCTAGGGAGAAGTAGCCCATCCCTTATCAGTGCAAATCCTCTTTTCTCATGGTTGTCTTCAGAAGAATGTCCTAGGTTACTAGCAAGATGAATTATTTTTCCTGAAAAGGGAAAGAAAAAGCAAATAAAATACAACATATCCATAGATTTTTCAAAACGTTATTCTAGTGAGTATACCTGGTTATTTATGTTTGATCATGTTACTGAAAAAAAGAAATACAAGTGGCCAATAAATATGTGAAAAAAAAAAAAGGTTCAACATCATTAGCAACCAGAGAAATGCAAGCCAAAACTACTCTGAGATTTCACCTAACTGCAATTAGAATGGCAATCATTAAAAACACAATACTAAATGCTGGTGAAGATGTGGAGAAGTAGGAACTCTGATACACTGTTGGTGGGATTGCAAATTAGTGCAACCACTTTGGAAAATAGTGTGGAAGGTCTTCAAAGAATGAGAATGAACCTACTATGTGACCCAGCTATACCGCTCCTGGGTATCTACCCAAAATAATAGAAACCAAACTACCAGAGTAATGCATGCATATCTATGTTCATAGCTGCCCAATTCACAATGGGCAATTAGCTATAAAGAACAAAATTACGTCACTTACAGAAAAATAGATGGAACTAGAAAATATGCTAAGTGAGATTAGTCAGTCACAAAAAGTGTAAGGATGGATGTTTTCCCTCCTATGTGGAAGCAGGAAGAAATTGGGACACAGGAGGGACTCTAGACAAAGGAGAAACCCTGGTGGAGTGATGGAGGGCACCTAAGAGAAGGAGGCAGAAGGGGGGAGGGAGACTCGATGCAGGAAGCACTTCAGTGGGCATGGTGCACATGCACAAATGTAACAATGCCCATCACAATGCCATGCAAGGGGAGGTGGGGGGAGTGGCGTGGCAGCTGGGGAGGGCTCACTGAGAGCTGTGTGCACGTACGCCTCTATCACTCTGAACTTCATCATGATGCATGAGTATTATACACCAATAAATAAAAAAAGAAAATTAAGAAATCACTATTGTGGAGGGTGTAGTATTTCTAGGATGCTTGTTAGTGACTTTTCCTATATTCCTCTCAGCCCCCACAGGCCGCTTCTCCCAAAATATTGACCATATTTGGATTCATGTACTTAAGGTATATGATATTTTCTGTATTGAAGTTCCTGTTTATTCATTAGCTGAGAATATATTATGTCCCCCATCCTGTGGTAGATATTGGGTGATAAAAGGACATGTTATATTTCTCTCAGTTTGAAGGCTTCTAGTGGGACAAATACACAAATGGATAAATTGGAATACATTTTGAAAATTACAAATTTCAAAGCCATGAACAGAGTCCCACAGAGATATAGATGGTGAATGACCAAGGCTGTCTTGGATGGTCAAGAAGTTAATTGTTGACAGGTTCAAGGATTTCTGAAACAGAAGTCAGGGCAGTAGCAATGCAAAGCAGGGAGTGGAGGAGGCACAGAGTCCAAGTTGTGCTGGGGGCGGTGGTGATACGTTTAGTGTACCCAGACATAGGATGAGGGTAGAGGGCAAGGGAGGAGCTTGGACATGCAGAACACAACAAGACAGGGATCAGTCCCTTGTCTTAGGTAAGACAATTTACCTTCTGCTAGCTGGCAGCAGAAAGTGACATAGTTTTCTTTACTTTTGTCCAGGAATTTGTTTGGAGGGGGGATGTGGCAGTGAGGCCACATAAAAGACTCTTCCAAGATTCTCAACAAGAAAGGACAATGGAATCCATCAAGAACCAAAGAGAAAGGGAGTGGATGGGTTTGAAAGACAGGAAGTGGAATATAAAGAATTTGGAAGTATAAGAAAGAGTAGGAGATGATCTTAAAGTTACTAGTTGGAGGTTTGCTTACTTATTAAGAAAACAATTATCAAAGACCTGCTCCCTACCTGGCACAGAACTGGATTTCGGGGCACAGTGGAGTTTCCTGTCCTGGGACCATGTATTCCTTATCCGGGAAATGACATCACAATGTGACTTGTGCTACTTTAGGGGTTGATGCAGAGTACCAGGGACACTGCTTGGACACTACTGTTGCTTAGAGGCCGCCTCAAACGCAGTGGCATGGAATAGCTACGGCTCTATTGTGCTCATGGGCTCGCTGGTGCAGGTGTTCAGAAGGGGACCGTGGTGGATAATTCTCTTTCTGCATGATGTTGGGGATCTCACATCTTCACAGGAAATTAATAAACTATGTTCTTGGGCATATATTTTTGGTTGTTAGTCTTGGTCCACATAGGCAAGAAATGACTACAGAAATGATCTCGTAGAATCTAAAAAGCATATTAGACTCCCAGAGTATGTTAGAGTTGGGCATGGGTACCTGGGGAAAATTTCACTGGAAAATTTTCTTGTAGAGAAGGGACAGCTGGAGGTCATGATTGAAGTTTTGGCCTGTGGTTTTAAAAATCGGAAATTTCATTTGACTCTTTGGAAGGTTCTAGTGACTTCAAATTGTAATTCCCACAAACTCAAATCAACTACAGTCTCATTCATTTGCACTTGTACCTCAAGAAGGAAATTCTGTTCTTGGTTATGAAAATACAATTTCTCCCTCAGTGGGCTGCCCTCTCTCTGTGAGCTTGCTTGCTTTTATGATTCTGAAAGGACAGAGGCAGTAAGGCCAGAGAATGAGAGCTACACACTGATTTCAGCAGAGTAAAGATAAAGAGACTTTTGTTTCTTCATTATCTGTTGCTTATATGCGATGCTTCCACTTTCAAAAAATAGTAAGAATACCTCAAGGCATATTAAATGAGAATCTTGTATAAATTTCCTCTAAATACTTGTGTTTCACAGTTTCTATAATTTTATACATGTAAACTTTATTTTATACATGCACTCACACACAGCCTCATTAAGTTATTTCCAAGTACAGCTGGCCCTCTGTATCCATGAGTTACAAATCTGCAGATTCACCCAACTGTGAATCAGAAATAGGTGCAGGGTGGTCGAATCAGTGCTTCCTTGTCATTATTCCATAAACAACACAGTATAACAACTATTCACATCACATTTACATTGTATTAGATATTAGAAGTCATTGAAATAAGTCATTGAAATAAGTCATTGAAATAACTGAAAGCAGATGAGAGGATTGCCTAGGTTATTTGCAAAGACTACCTCATTTTATATGAAGAACTTGAGCACCCATGGATTCTGGACTCTGGGGATCTGGAACGGATCCACCTGAAATACCAAGGGGCAAGTGTGTGTACTGGGCATCTACCAGGGTGAGGAGTGCCCTTCTTTATGCTTGAGGTACAGCAGTTAGTACAGAAAACATACATCTTGTCTCAGGCACAAGGTGAGTTTGCATGAGGACTGTTTTTGTGGGAATATCCAGAAAAAAAAAAGAACTTCCCTAATTATTGTCATCTTGAGTGATCTTTCTCAATCTCCCATGAGTTGCTAAGACATTAGTCTGCACAAGAGTCACCTGAACAATGAACTGAAGCGCAGAGTCCACACCTCAGGTCCAGAAATCCTGATTCATTGCATTTCAGTAGGGCCCAGATATCCGACTTTTAAATATTCAAAAAGTGGAATGCAAATGGTTCAACAGCCATACTTTGAGAAACCCTGCTATAAAGTTATATTTGTTGTTTCTTATGGAAATGATTTTTGTTTTTTATGCTAATTCCTTTTCTTATCATCATTGTTAATACCCTGCCACACCAGTAGAAATCCACAAGCCCCAGGACCTGAGAAGATGGTGTTGTAAGTCTATGATCTTAAAGCTGGTCTGTTTTATTCATACATAGGAGAGTCATCTTTTAATTGTTTTTCTTGTTATTTTTTTATACCTCCAGGCTATATCCCCAGTACTATTTTATTTTTATACTTTTATTGGTGCACTATAGTCGCACATCATGATGTATTTCACAGTGATAGTGACATCCATGCACACAGCACCTGGCGAGTTTTCCCCTGGCTGCCTCCCCACTCCCCCTTCCCAATCCAAGATATAGAGGTTGGCCTGGGTATTCTCACATATGCCCATAATACCGGTGGAAGCGTTTCCTTCGTTCATTCCCCCTCTTCCTTATTTTTTATTTTGAAGCAGGGCCTTGCTAATTTGCTGAGGCTGTCCTTGCACCGACAATCTTCCTGTCTCAGACTCTCCTCCTCCTCCTCCTCCATCCCCATGTGTGACCCTGTTCTTCAGCCAGAGGGGACTTTTCCTCAGCTCATTCATACCACAAGGTTTGAGGATAGACCTCCTTTTGTTTAAAATAAACTCTCATTAATTTTTTAAAAATAACAACTCTACTGAGATGCAATTTGTATAACAGAATTCACTTGTTTGAAGTGTATTATGATACATTTTTAGTAAATTCAAACTAATGTGTAAACATCACTACGATTTAACTATAGGACATTTTCATCATCTGGAAATCAATTTGTATGCACTAACAGTCACTCTCCAGCCCTAAGCAACCACCGATCTACTTTCTGTTTCTATAGATCTTCTGGATATTTCATATTAGTGGAATGAGTTTATATAACATAGATCCTTTTCGAATGGCTTCTTTCACCTAACATGTTTTCAAGGATCACTCCTTTTTTTTATCATGTACTTCATTCCTTTTTATGGTTGAATAATATTCCATCTTGTGGTTATACTTCAATTATATTTATTAATTTATTAAGTAATGAACATTTGAGTTGTTTCCAGTTTGGGACTATTTTACATATTGCTGCCATGAATATTCATGTATCTCTTGTCTTTTACCTGGCTGTATTCTTGTCATCTTTAAAGACCTAACACAAATGGTGGTCCTTTGTGGACTATTATGCACCGTCTTCCTGATCTTTCCCAAAGTCTCTCGGGGGGAACTTCCCATCACACTCACAGTGGTTTGCCTGTATTTTCAAGCCCTCCGGCCCCTCTCAGCTATGCAAGGACAGAGCCGCAATGCCCCACTTTTATAGTCACCTGGTGCCCGGCATAGTTCCTGGTCAGCAATCGGATGCATGTGACTTGTGGGAAGAGAGGAATAAACAAAGTGAGCAAGGAAGGAAGGAGAGGAGGAGTTCAAATTTTAAAACAATAGCTGTTTGTTCCGAATTGAACCATAGTGCTGTATTTTCTGGGATTCTTGATGTCAAAAGCCAAAGGAATTGTCGGAGGGAGGAGAAAAGGACTCCTTGGGACTGAAATTAGGTCATTATATTATTAGCAGACAATTGAGGGGACTTGAACAATCTATTATGTTTCCAATTTTTTATCAGGAAAGAAGTAAAATGTGATGGCAGCGACAGCAGTGAGTCAGAGAGTTAAATATACACCAGCTGGGAATAGAAAGCTTCAGATTGGGGCGCTGACTCATCAGAGCACCTCCAACACGTCTGGAGAGATGAGAGATGCCTTCCTCAGTCAGGAATTCACATGGGTAGTTCTCTATTTTATAACATATGATATAGTGAAAACTTTTATGATATATGAAGTATCAGATTATATATATAATTTGACATAGAGACTAATATGTGTATATATTGTGTGTATATATTATATATGTTGTATATATGTACAATATTGTATATATATGTTGTGTGTATACCTATATATATGATACACACACACACACACACACACACACATAGGCAAGAACATTTGGGAGGAAAAGGTCATTTTTAACTCTAAGAAGAAAAAATATGCAGTAAAATGTAGACGTGTGGCTCTCTTCAAGTAAACGTGTCAACCTCTCCCTTCCATAGACCTGGAATGGGGAGGCGAGTACACACTAGATCAGGTGCTGAAGTCTGAGCTGGGTTGGAGGGCTCAGGGCCCTTGCTCAGCAGGGCGAAGGGCTGGGAAGAAACCCGGTATTCTTGGCTCATCAGTACCCAACTATCAATTGGCTTGTAAGGCTGCCATGGAGATCCCTGTTGGAGGTGGAAGAGAGAAAACTGCCAGTCTTCAGGAAAGATCTGGGTTTTTCATTTTTTTGTGCCCCTAAGAGTGACAATCAGGCTAATCACCAAAGGCAAATTTTATTTGCCCTTTCTTTTTCTTGGGACATACTCTGACTCATCATTCCCTTCTGGCTGTTGCTTTTGCTCAAGGGCATGAGCTACAGGCCCTGACTTGGTGAAAAATGCAAAGGGGTCGCCTTGGCAGTTTTCAACACCAGTGGATTGGAAGCCAGTAAGTAGCTCCAATTATAAGACCTACGACTCATCGGAACCCATCGTGGCCAGGCATTCCAACTCTTTTACATATTCATCATCTCTTCATGATTATTGCATTGCTTTGGTGAAGTAGTTTTCCTTCTTCCTTTTCTTTCTTTCTTTCTTTCTTTTTTTTTTTTTTTTTTTTTTGCGGTACTGGGGATTGAACTCAGGGGCATTCTACCTCTGAGCTACACCGCCAGCCCTATTTTTTATTCTTTATTTTGAAACAGGGTCTCACTAAGTTGCGGAATGCCTCACTAGGTAGCTGAGGCTGGCCGAGGAGAACCCAGATCCTCTGGTCTCAGCCTCTCGAATGCTGGGATTACAAGCGTAGGCCACCAGGCCTGCTCCTTCCTTCTTTGTGTGTGTGTGTGTGTGTGTGTGTGTGTGTGTGTGTGTGTGTGTGTGTTTATGGTACTGGGATGGAACCCAGAGACATTCTACTTCCAAGACATACGCGCAGCCTTTTTTTTTTTAATTTTTAATTTTTAATTTTGAAATAGGGTCTCACTAGGTTGCTAAGAATTTCACTGAGTTGCTTGATACTGGCCTCAAATCTACTCTCTTATTTTCTCAGTCTCCCCAGTACTGGGATCATAGGTGTGTGCTACCTCACCCAGCTCTATTTCTATTTTTTAACAAAAGAGATGAAGATGTTGAAGACTTTCATTCATTTTTTCATTCTATCTGCTCTTTCAATGATTTTAGAGTATCTGTTTCATGAAACACATACGTGAGCTTTCAACTTATTCACTTTCAAACTAGCACCTTCTATGCCCTTGAGCCCAACCCATTGTACCCTTAGGAATTTTGCTCTGTCATTGATTTTGTCTATTAGTGGCATCAAAACTTTTTCTACCTTCTTTCCCTACCATATTAATATCTCTTGGCAAAGTTGCATTTTAAAAGTGCATCTGTCCCACTAGTGACCCCATCTCTCTCCTTCCATGTGAAGACAAACGTCTTGAAATTCTGCCCAATTATCTCCACCTCATCACATATCTACTCCTCCAGCCGGTACATCTTATTCTTTCCCCAGAACTCCAAAGAAACTTCTCAAATCAAAGTTACCATTCACTTCATAATCACAAAGCCATGTGTTCTTCAGTGATCTTCTTGATTTAACCACAAAGTTAAATTAGTGTTTCAATTTTTGGTCTAGTCCTTTTTTTCCCTCTGTACTCACCATGAGTAACCTTATCTAAATCTGATGACCCCAAATTTAAATTTATTACCCAAATTTCTTTCTCTCCCCTCCTTTCCTTCCCTTCTTGACACTGGGGAATGAACCCAAGGTGTTCTATGTTTGAGCTACACCCCAAGCCCTATTTTGATGCTGTAGATTTTTTCTTAATGGATTAAACATGTTTCCTTCTAATCATGGTTTGCTAAGAGTTCTAGTTTTGAATGAATGTTACATCTTACGATTTTTTTCCATTTTGGGAAGTCATCAAATGATTTTTCTTTTATTCTATTTATGTAGCGAATTTCTTTATTCATTCTTAAAGGTTAAATTAGCTTTACATTTCTGGAATAAGATCCACTTGGTTGTAATTGTGTTATTATTTTTGTATATTTTTGGATTATAATGCCATTACTGAAGGAATTTTGCATTTGTATTGACAGATAATATTGGTTAGTAATTTTCCTTTCATACAATATCTATGTCATTTGATATCAAGGTTACAGTGGTCTCCTATAATGAGCTTAAAAGTATTTTCTTTTTTATATTCTTTGAAATAATTTCTATAGTATATCCATTATTTATTTCTTAAGTATTTGATAGAACATAGGTACATTCATATAATCTTGAATTTCTCTTCTAGGCAAGATTCTTCATTATAAATTCAATTTAATTAATCATTATAAGACTATCCAGATTTTCAATTTGTTCTTGTTTCTTCTTAGGTAACTGAATTTGTGAAATTTAATAACATTTTTCAAATTTATTCATGAAATTATTTTTATCCTCTTCTGATCTTTTTAATTTTATAATATCCATGATGTCACTTTTTCACTCTTCTTAGGAGATATTTCTTCTTTATTCATTTTTTTACCAGGGAAATAGCATTTTTATTAATTTTCTAAGAAAACAAGCTTTGTCCTTTGTTGGTTCTTTCCATTTGATTATCAATGTTATTATTTTATGGGTTTCTTTTCTTTTACTTTCATAAATTTAATTAACTATTTTCTTTTTAGCCTCTTTTATTGTAAACTAAATTAATTTTAGTCTTTCTTCTTTTCTAATGTATGCATAATTATCTGTAAGAGTGGTTTTCCTGTCATCTACACATTTTTTAATATTGCATTTTTATTATCATTATCATTTAGCTAAAAATATTTTCTAATTTCCATTGTAACTTCTTTTATCCAAGGGTTGCTTCTAGAAATATAATTCTTAATTTCAGAATTTATAGAAATGTTCCTTTTTGTTTGTTTATACTGGATGTATTCATACTCTGATTTTAATGTTGTGTCATTTGTTGAATTATTTCAACGTCAATAAGATGGTGGGATAGAACTTTCCAGTACTCACCTCCTTTCAGAAACATCAATTTGAACAATCACCCATGCATGGACACACATTTATCAAAGCTAAAGAGACCAGGTGAGGGGTTATAGTGTAGATATGAGAAAAGGTGCATCGAAGAGGACAGGGAGGACCGCTTTGCGTGTATCCTCCCTGTGCAATCCCCAAGCAGTATAGTGTGGAGAGAGAGTATTCTCTGCATGGGTAAAGCAGAGAGAAGTTACCAGACTTCACCTCAAACCCCAGTAATGCTCTTATCCCAGTAAAATGCAGCACTAGGCAGGCCATACAGGTCTAAATTCCAAGCCAGTACCTATAAACTGAGCCTTTAAATGCACCTAGTGCTAGGAAGAATCTGTTAGTATTAGGTTCCAGGTCTCCCTGGCAGACTTTGTCTCTAGGTATACTTAATTACCAGGCTTACCCCAGTGACCCCAAGCTCTACATCAGCTCCAGTCTTGAGACTCAGGCTTCCAAGTACACCTGACGGTAGTCCAAATTCTGAAGCATCCCTAAGTCTCAGGCCTGAACTCGGTCAAACCACATGTCCCCAGGCTTCATGTGTATTTTTGAGAGAGGTTGGCAACATTGCTGCAGGCACCAAAATAGCACCTGAGGATACAGGCTCTAGACTCTGCAACGTCAGATTGGTTCCTGTGGTTCCACTCTTGGCCAGCCTTTGTGACCCATGCCTGGTAGACACAGGGTCCAGGTTCCTTCTGGTAGGCCCCAGTGCTAGACTGGCCCCCACTCACTCACGCTCCATGACTACTCATGTAGAACCGAAGTTCCACTGGGCCTCTGTGGCCCTGAGACTGAGGTCATCCCTTGTGATAGAACCTCCAGGCCAGTTCCCTACACCCAGTCTTCATTTAGACCTGAGCAGACCCAGCAGCCACTGCTTTAGGCTCTAACCCCGCCTCCATGGCACCAGGCTCCATGCCTCCCACTACCAGGCTAGCTCCAGTTCTAGAAGACCCAGGACCCATGCCTGTCCTAGCACATTGAGGGCCAGTCCCACCCGAGCGCTGTTCAATGCCAGGCCAACACCCCTGGACTAAGACACCAAAGGCCATCCAGTAGACCTAGGCTCCAGGCCTGCTCCAGTGCCAGCCCAGCTCCTGTCAACTCAGGTTCCAGGTGCATTCCAGTGGACCCAGATACAGGTGCCCGCCCTGCAAACCTATTGATCCAGGTACTAGAACAGTCTACCTGTGAACTCCAGCAGCAAACTGGTCCCTGGACCACACCAAATGGCCTGCTCAGCATCTCTGTATGGTAAGACTGGTGAGGGGAATTCCTCAGTGAAGCCAGTGTGCAAAGAACGGAATAAGCCCCTTCTTCAAATGCACAGACATCAATGGGAGGTAACAAGAAACATAAAAAAACCAACGAAATACAACACTACCCAAAACAAAACAAAACAAAAACCCAATAGTCTCCTAGTAACTGATTGAAAGAAATGGAGACAAAAAATCGCTTGACAAAGAATTAAAAAATAATTGTTTTAAGGAGGCTCAGCAAGCTTCAAATATATATGTATATATAATTGATAAATTAGAAAACAGCACATGGCCAAAATGAGAAATTTAATAGACATATTGAAATTATTTTTTAAATTTGTTTCCTTATTATACTTTTATTGGTACATTCTAGTCTCACATTACAATGTAGTTCAGAGTGAAAGTGACAGCCATGCACACAGCGCTTGTGGGCTTTACCCCGCTGCCTCCCAGCCTCCCTCCCCATCCAGGGTGCTGAGATTGGCGTTGGTAATCTCACATATGTACATAATCGTGATGGAAGTGGCTCCTTCATTGGTCCTCCCCCCCCCTTTCCCCTAGACCACCTCCCTGGCCCCACTGGAGTTTCTCCTCCATTATCTGAAGTTCCTCTGGTATCCCAAATACTCCCTAGCTCCTGCATATGAAAGAAAACAGATGACCCTTCACTTTCTGTGACTGGCTAATCTCACTTAACATAATGTTCTCCAGGTCCATTCATTTTCCTGCAAATGACATTATTTTATTCTTCTTTATTGTTGAGTAGAATTCCATTGTGTGTATATCCCATAATTTTGTAATCCATTTATCTGTTGATGGACACCTAAGGTTGGCTCCATAATTTGGCTATTGTGAACCGTGTTGCTGCAAACATGGATAAGCATATATTACTATAATATCTGATTTAAGTTCCTTTGGAAAGGTACCCAAGAATGGTATGGCTGGATCATATGAAATTACCAATGCCAATCTCAATGATATGTGTAGGGGAGGGGAGGAGGGGCTTAGTATCCTGAGGGAATGTGCCAAGTGCTGTATGCATGTATATTCCTCAGTATGATGTATAATTACAATGCACCAATAAAGTATAAAAATAAAATAAAGAAATGGAAAAATTTAATAAAGAGAAATTGATCAAACAGAAGAATCTGTGTAAGGAGTTGAAGGAAAAATCTTTTCTTAAGTGCAAAGTTAAATTGTTATCAACTTGAAATAGCCTGTTGTAATTTTAAGATATTTTATGTGAGACTATAATGCATCGATAAAAGTATAAAATAATGTTTAAAATAAGATGTTTTATGTAAGCTGCGTGGTAACCACTAAACAAAAACCTCTGCTAGGCACACAGAAGATAAAAAGTAGGACACAAAATTAGTCTTAAAAATTTAAGAAGATGAAATCATAGCAATTATGTTTTCTGACCATAATGGAATAAAACTAGATTGAAGTAATGGGAGGAATTTCAGAATGTTCACAAAATATGACAATTAAATGGAATGTTCCTAAGCCAGGCGTGGTGGCGCACGCTTGTAATCCCAGCATTCGGGAGGCTGAGACCGGAGGATCCGGGTTCGCGGCCAGCCTCAGCTACCTAGTGAGGCACTCCGCAACTCAGTGAGACTCTGTTTCGAAATAAAGAATAAAAAGGGGCTGGGGGTGTAGCTCGGAGGTAGAATGCCCCTGAGTTCAATCCCCAGTACCGCAAAAAAAAAAAAAAAAAAAAAAATGGAATGTTCCTAAACAAACAAAAAATTGATCAAAAGAAAAATTTAAAAATATATTGAGGTGAATAAAAATGAGTGTACAACATACCAAAACTTATGTTGTATAGCAAAAGCAGTTGTTTATGAAATGTTTCTAAACAAACAAAAAGTGGGTCAAAAAATTTAAAAATATCTTGAGATGAATGAAAATGGGTAAATAACATACCAAAACTTGTGTCATGTAGCAAAAGAATCTCTAAGAGGAAATTTTATAGACCTAAGTGCCTAGAAAGAAGGAAGATTCCCAGATAAACAACCTGATGTTTAATACCTCAAGGAGTTAGAAAAAGAAGAGCAAACTAAGCCCAAAGTTAGAAGGAAATAGAAAAGATAAGAGAAAAAAAATTAATGAAATACAGACTAGAAAAGCAATAGATCAACAAAACTAAGTTGGTTTTTAAAAAGATGAACAAAACTGGAAAACTTAGCAAGACTAATAAAAAAAAAAAAAAAGAGAGAAAACTAGTAAAACCAGAAATGAAAGAGAGGACAATATAGCTGATTCCAGAGAAATAAAAAATACCATGAACAATTATGTACTGACAACTTGGGTAATCTAGAAGAAACAGATAAATTCCTAGACACATGTAACCTACCATCATCTCATAGAAAATCTGTTGGGGGAATGTTAGTCAAAGTATACAAAATTTCAGTCACATTAAAGTATTAAGTCCAAGAGCTCTACTGTGCAGCATGGTGACTACAGATAGAACAATGTATTGTATTTATGAAAGTAGATTGTCAGTGTTCTCAACATAAAAATTGATAACCATATTAGGTAATGCACATGATAATTCATTCTATTGAGACATTTCATAATGAATACATGTTTCAAAGCTTCATGTTGAACATGAGAAATAAAGTTCCTCAAAGTAAAAATAAATGAAGAAATACTTTAAAATGGTTTATTTCATTGGTCAGTTTACAATGAATTTTCATGTTTTTTGTGTGTAAAATAACATGAAGGATAATGAGCCACAGACTTCTCACTGTTAGAATCTGAGATTGCATGAAAGCTAAGAGGAAAGACTGGGATGAATTCCAAGGTGCTGGGTTAGGTAGAGAATTATATGTGACCTAATGCTTACATACATGGGACAGGCCATATAAGTATTTTTCCTACCTGTCTTTGTTGAAAGGACCTAGAAATGACGATGTCCCAGTAGCCATGAACACATCCAATGCCCATATCCTTGTTCTTAAATTCTAGTTGAAATATTTTTATTCTAGGACTGAGGTAGGAAAAATATAAAATGATCTTGGAGCTTCTTGTCAGGCCAGGAAGTAAGAATATTTTAAAAAGCAAAACTAACTAGACACAAATGATAGGGCCATGCCAAAAGAATACAGAATCCGTACTGACTGAGTTTTCAGTGGCCAAAGCTGAAAAAAATTTGAGTAACAAGATCATAATACTGGATTCTAACTCCTCAAATGAGATAAATATTTATAAATCCATACTGGCATAATAAGTGGAGCTTAGCTCTCCTTCCTTTAGTATAGTTGGGACTTATTGACTTGCTTTCAAAGAAGAGAGTTTGGGAAGGGAAAAATACTGACTTTACAGTGAAGATATTGTACCACCCAAGTGGTTACGGTTAATCTCATCAACCTCGTGTGTAATTCATAGTATTGTAATAAAGAACGGTAACCACAGTGAAGCTGGGTGAAGGTTATATACACATCCTCTGTTCTCTCTGAAACTTTTCTATAAATCAAACTGTATTCACAAGTAAAATTCCATAAAAAAAAACCCAAAATAATTCTGCAGTTATTAGTTGTGGTCATTTACATGTTTTTTTTTTTTTGGTCAAAATATTTGTAAAGTAATTCAAATCTTCTATTTCTTGTTTGATATGTTTTTCAGGTAAGAAGCTGAGATAGTAGCAATAATTCTATTGGATGCATATATGTGTGCCTATAAAATAGACTCAAATTACATCATGTAAAAATTGACAGAACTACATGGAGAAATAGACAGGTCTATAATCCCACTGGGAGCTGTTTTGCTAACTTTTCTATGTCTGTACATTATTAATGTTTCTTTTCTTTGAAGTATACAATTGGGCATGAAGTAAAAAATAAAAAATAGGAAAATTTAGTTAAGAATATATATATGATTGCTACGTTGGGGGTTAAATTCTCCATCCTGTCTTTACTTGTTCTTTCCTTTCTGCCTTTTTAAAAATTATTGTTTTTATGACTTTGTGAATCTATACAAAATTACCAATTCCAATATCAAAGACATGTTGGGGATGGGGGCGGGGGGAGGGTAAGAGGGACACCAAGAGTTGTGTGTATTTTTCTAACACACTGTATCCCATTACGATGTAAAATTACAATGCACCAAATAAAAATAAGTTATTATTTTTATTTAGATCCTTTACTAATTTCCTGTTTATTTAGGCTTTTACTCCTTTTTCTAAAAGTTCTATGATACATCCTTGACCTAGAAAGGACTTGGTTCTTTCATTCTCTTCCCAATGTATGAACCTTGAAATACTTTATTCCCTGTGTGTGTGTGTGTGTGTGTGTGTGTGTGTGTGTGGTGTGTATGTGTGTGTGTGTGTGTGTGTGTGTGTGTGTAGATATATCAGAGGAACTATTTATTCATATCTTTACCCATGTTTACCTTTTTTATTGTTTATTATTTCTTCATGGATTTTTGAGTTCACGTTTGATTTCATTTTCCTTCATTCTGAAAAATACCTTTTTAGTGTTTCTTTAATGTAGGCCTACTAGAGCTAAATTTCCTCTTTTTTGGGGGGTCAGAAAATATCTATGTTGTACCATCCATCCCTTTTGGCATTTTTTGTTGTTGTTTGTTTTGTTTTGTTTTTTGTTTGCTTTTGTTTGTTTTTTTTGGCTTCTGTTGTTTCTGTTGAAAAATTTCCTGCAGTCCAATCCTGGTACTTTCAGACCCATCTCTTTTTGCTCTTTGTGCTTATGTACTTATAATATTTTCTGGCTTCGACTTTCAACATTTTGGAGCAATATGACCATTTTTTTTAAATGTGTCCTGCTTTGTGGTTCAGAGTGCTTCTTAAATCTGTGCTTCATAATATTCATTATATTTAGAAAATTCTCAACCACTGTTGTTTCAAATATTTCTACTATTATATTTTGCTTTTTTCTGGGAAAACAAATTACATGTATGTCAAATACATCCTATGTCTTATTTTTCTCCCCCTCCTCTATTTTTCTTTTTCTGTTTTTTTAAAAAAAATTATTGGTGCATTTAATTGTACATGATAGTGAGATTTATAGTGATACATTCATATATGCACATAACATTGCTTGATCTGTTTCCCTCCTTAGACCTTCTCCTTTCCCTTCCCCTTTCCCTTCCCTCTTTCCTCCCCCCATCCTCTCTACTGCTCTCTCTCCTAATTTTTATGAAGTCAACTTTTTTTTCCTTTTCTCCTCCTCTTTTTTAATACATACATATCCTTCTTGTTTTGTTCAGGATAATTTCTTCCACCTGTTCTCTAGTTCAATAATATTACTTTCACCTCTCTTTAATCTGCTGCTAAATTTATCTCATGAACTCTTCCTTTCAGATTTTTTTTTTTTTTTGCGGTACTGGGGGTTGAACTCAGGAGCATTCTACCTCCGAGCTACACCACCAGACCTATTTTTTATTCTTTATTTTGAAACCGGGTCTTACTAAGTTGCGGAGTGCCTCACTAGGTAGCTGAGGCTGGCCGCGAACTCGGATCCTCCGGTCTCAGCCTCCCGAATGCTGGGATTACAAGTGTGCGCCACCACGCCCGGCTCCCTTTCAGATTTTTTAGGTTTTAAAATTTCTTATTATAGTTTATAGTGTCTGCTGAAATTCACAATCCTTATAATTTATTTTTCTAAACATATTAAGCATAGTTATTTAATCTTTCATGTCTGATAATACTCTTTAGTGGATTAACTATGTATTGGCATTTGTTTCTTTTCTCTTTTTTTATTCATGTGATATTAGCTTGTCTATGCATTTTCATTGTGTTGCATATTATATATAAAATATTTTTAAAAAGTATCGATGATGCCATCCTTCATGGAGAATACATGTTTGTTTCTAGAAGGCACTAAGGGGCATTATCAATCTGAACTATCTAAACCAATTTCAGGGACTGAAGTAATTCCAACCTGATTTGTTTCTGGAGTTGCTTTATTCTTATGGTATAGCTAGTATTTATTATCCTGGTTCAAAGTATGTGTAATTTATCAGGGTCCCTCTTTCTTAGTTAGACCTACACTCCAATATTTGACCTCTTGGACAAACCAGGTTATTGAAATGATCTTCAGCCTTTTGGCCTCTCATATGTCTCTTCATGAATTGATAAATGCCCTTAGAATAAACTAAGCTCAGGTCTTTTTTTTGGGGGGGGGGGTTCTTCTATATTATGTGACAATTATTCACTACCTTATTAGTTCTATTTTGACTTCCAAAATATTTCATGCAAATTTTTCTAGCTTTTATGGTTTGTTCTTAATGAGGGAGTTGTCTAGTTTCTTTTCACTTGAACTAAATTACCTATTAAGGTTTATTAGTCTGGTAGGAAGCAGA
Organism: Graphiurus murinus; assembly: GCA_004027655.1. NCBI lineage: Eukaryota > Metazoa > Chordata > Mammalia > Rodentia > Gliridae > Graphiurus > Graphiurus murinus. The sequence goes on from PVLC010000136.1 coordinate 191,447, forward strand.
GTCATCAGGTGTATATGAAAATGAGAAAAAATGTGGGATGTTTGAGGAATAAGAAGTGAGAAAGAGTCAGTTATTACAGTGAGAGGGTCTGTGGACAAGTTAATTTTAGTACAGCACTACAGTATAATATCATAGTTTGCACTATATTTTGTAAAGCACATTTAGAGTTTATGGTCATGAATTCAAAATGGCACCAGGTAATAGAATTGGACTTTCTTTTTGCTGTGTTCTTTTGTTATGCTCATGCAAAAGGCAGAGGTGATTGGTTTTATCTAGGTTTGTGGTTTTGTCAAACAAGTCCATGTGGAGGGCAAGGGAACTGGTCGTCTATGGGAGTCATTACAGTGATTGCCTATGGAATTTAATACAGGTAAGAAGAGAAGAGAAGAGCTCATTCAGGTGATTGAGAGCGAAAGGTGTTGGGATCAATGGATTAGAAGTCTCAGTGGGAGATAAGGGCCATTGGCATTGGAGTAGAGAAAGAGAATGCCTTTGGCAGCAAATAAGAGAAAACACAGCTAAAATGGCTTAATTTATTATTTATTAACTCAAACAACAAAATATCTTATGTCAGGGTAACTTCATGATTTTTCAATTAAGCAGGTCAATGACATCATCAACATCATAGCTTCATAGTTTCTATTTTCTATTCGGCCATGTCCAGCATTTTGGATTGTCTTCCTATGACCAAGACACTGCATGCAATCGCAGCCACCACATCCGTGTAAAATGGAGGAATGAAAAGGAACAGGCCCTTCTGAGTGTGGCTTTTCTAGTGATGAGGAGAACTTTTCACAGCAATTTCTCCTCATGTCTCTATTCGGAACTTCATCTCACGCCCACCGTTATGATTGGCTCAGACCACACTGAAACCACCCTGCGACGATGCTGACTTCTTCCCTGAAGGACACAGCCATACGTTGAACTGTCAGTCAGGCATGCAGAGGTAACTTCACTCTTCTCCCTCTCATCCTTCAAACTGGTGTTCCTTCTGTTATTTGACACAATTTTGCTACTTTTACTTCTCAACCACAAACTTGCTGGTACCTGTTATCCTTGTGTGTCAGTATATGCATGTGCAGAACCAATACGGAAATAGGCAGAGTTTATCGGCCTATTTTTACTACAGTACATCAAATTACCACATGTTCCGTTTCTTCAGACAATATATATTTATTATCCTGTGGTCTTCATGCGTTAGGAGTCCAGGCAAGCCAGATCTCTGGCTCAGGGTCTCACATGGGGACTTGGCCATACTGAGGTTTTCATCTGGAACCCAGGGGCCTCTTCAAAATTTATTTGGTCACCAAAATTTAGTTATTTGTGAGTAGAGTGAGGAGATGTCCATTTTCTTGATGACTGACAGGTAGGGATGGTGCCCAGCTCCTAGAGGCCACCATGGTTCCTCTCCACGGTGTGCCCTTGGGCACATCACAGTGGAAATGCGTGCTTTCCTTCAGGCAGCAGACAGGCATCTAACTCCAACCGTCTCCATAGCCTAATCACAGAAGCAGCTATCTCATCACCATCTGCCATGACATGTAAGGCACTTAAGAGCGGCTATGCTATCATAAGCACAGGCTCCACCTGTACTCAGGCAGAAGGCACTTTACAAGTTGTATGCACCAGGTAGTGGGAATCCTGGAGACCATCTTAAAATTCTACTCACCAAAATATATGTACATATATGTGAGTGTGTGTGTGTGTGTGTGTGTTGTTATCATAATTATACAGAGTCCCAAATTCCTTTAACTTAAGGTATTTTGACTTTATGATGTTGCAAAAAAAAAAAAATATATATATATGTATATATATATATATATATATATATATATATATATGTATATTGAGTAGAAACCATGCTTTGCATTTTTCCAGACTAGTGATACAGCTGCTGGATAGTGTGAGGGAGCCTGCCCCCAGTCAGCCGTCCTCAGGGTGAGCAACTCAGAGTCTACACTGCACTGTGGCCAAGCTATGCTGTTTGGTAGATTAGGTGGATTAAATGCATTTTCAACTTAGAATATTTTCAACTTATGGTGGATTTATTGGGGTGTAACCCCATTGGAGGTTGATTCGCATCTGTATTAGTCTTCTTTCTTAAGCAGATTTAGTCCACGGAAAAGGAAAAGAGAGGTTTTTTTTGTTTTTTACTGTGCCTTAGGTACATATGTGTATACAGTAGGTCTTGTGCACTCATTTAGTACAATAGCTTGACAGTAATAGCTAAATGCTCCAAACTGGAAAAAAAAAAAGCTGAAAAGAAAAGGAAAAAAAGTCTTTGGAAGTGTAATGAGGACATAGTTCTGGATGGGGAGGTTCTCTGAGTAGGAACACAAGTAGGAAAATTTCAGCTAAGCTTCATGAGCTCACCGCTTAAAATCTGTTAATGTAGTTTTTTAAAGATGCTAACGAAGGCAGCAAGTTACTATATTATATGGACCTTATTCAGATTCTGACTCAAACAAAACAGTAACACACTTGGAGACACTCCAATATATACTGGATGCTGTAAGGGAATTGTTGCTGTTAGGTTGGCTAATGTCACTGTGACCTGTAGACTGATGGCTATAACTTTTGGGTGTGTTCACAAGTAAATAGGAGTGAAGGGATGGCTGGGACTTGAGTTAGAGTAATGCATATGTGTGCAAGAGAGAACGGGAGAGCACAAAAGTTCAGTCAATGAAGTAGGCGGCAAATTCTTAATAATTTTTGAATCTTAATGATGGGCATATTTGGAATTATTATCATCCTATTTTTCATATTTTCAAAATTATTCATAGTTAAAACACTTTAAAATGGATTTGTTCTGGTGAAATTTATTGTGTTTAAAACTGACTGTGGTGACTACACCTGTAATCCCAGTTATTGGAAGGCTGTGATAGGAGGATTGCAGGTTCATGGACAGCCTCCACAACTTAGTAAGACACTCAGCAACCTAGTGAGATGCTGTTTCAAAACAAAACAATACAAAACAAACAATAAAACAAAACAAACAATAAAAAAAGGACTAGGGTGTAGGTCAGAGGTAGAACACAACACCTCTGGGTGGGTTCAATCTCTAGCAACACCACTCACACACACACACACATACACACACACACGCACACACACACACACACACTATCATGTTTAGTTATTTCTCCTCCTGATTGTCTTTGTGTAAACTAGATGATTGAGGTAGTAAGATGCTTATTTTCTTTCTGGATCTTTAAAAAGATGAGACCTAAACAATAAAATGATAAATATACTTAAATAGGCAACATTGAGGTCAATTTTAAAGTTATCTTCTTGTAAAATTTAAAAAGTCATATCTGAATTATTAAGTCTACAGTTGGGATTAGTCTTGAACCAAAATTTATTTTCCTTTAGATCAGTGCTCTCAGAATATTTTAAAAATTCATTTGGCAAGGTATCTGAAAGTTTGTCTTTATTTATTCATGAATCCCTGGGTTCTGCCTGCACGTTGGGTGGCAAGACCATTACAGGAGAGCTTTCTTAGTAGAAGTTGCTCTTCCCTGCATTTGCCTCATCAGCAGATACCCAGATAGAGAGTGCTGTGGGGACAACTCAAGTAAATAGATTCTAGTGGATCAAAGAGCTAAAAACGAATAGAAAAAAAATGCTTCTGGGTTGTTTTTTTCCCTGCTATGAAAATGCATATACCATATGCGTTTGTCATACACAACCTACCCCAGTCCATCAGTCGATTCCCATGGACCTGTTCCCGCTTTTGATTTGCCGGATTCTCTACTCTACATGGTAGAATGTTATATCATCCTGATGCATACACAGAATAACCACTTATCTTCAGTGTTACCAGTAAGCCCTCTCTATTTGTTTTTAGAAAATAGAGTTGATGGAACTCTATGATGGGCTGATTGGTGTCCCCACTAACCCATATGTTGACACCCTAGCCCAGGACCTCAAAATGTGATTTTTGGCAATAGGAACATTGTAAGTGTAACTGGTTGAGGTGAGATCATTAGTGGACTCTAATAAAACTAGTGTTTTTTTTCCCCTGTGATAGTGGGGATCAAACCCAGGGTCGTTCTACTTTGGAACTACATCCCCAGTCCTATTTTTTTTTTTTTTTGAAACAAGGTCTCAGTAAGTTGCTGAGGCTCACTGTGAACCTGTGATCCTCCTGTCTCAGACTCCTAAGTACTGGGATCACAAAAATGCACCACCGCGCCCAGCTTAAACTATTGTTCTTATAAAAAGAATGCAATGTGCAGAGCCAGAGACGCACACAGAGAGAAGAGCACGTGAAGATGCACATGATGGCCGTCTACAGGCCACAGAGCAGCCAACCCTTCCAGCAGTCCTTCATTTTGGACTGATAGCCTCCAGGGCTATGAGAAAATAAAGTCATGGTGTTTAAAACACTCAGTCTGTGGTGTGGTTATAAAGCACTTGGTTATGGCAGTCCTGGAAAACTAATACAAACTCCAGACAAATATTAAATGTCTTTTCATTTATATTGCCATGTCTTTATTTTGGGCTATATATAAGTCGTCAAACTTTCTTAAAATAATGTCATAATATATTTGGTTCACTGATTTAAAATGTGTCTATAAAGCACGAAGGAATATGAAATATCCATTAACTTTGACTTACACATAATCAGTTCCATCCAAGGATGGAAAAGAACTGAGTTTTGGTGCTGTGTTTTCTGACTTGGCCCCTCCTTACTGGCCTTTTCTACTCTGATAGCTTCCTCCCTTAATTATTCCAATTAGTTTCTTTCTTTTTTAAATGTGGGGAGTAGAGGGTATGGGAAAGAATAATAAATGCAAGAGGATACTAGTTGTATTTGAACTAGCATTTTATGTAATAGAATTTCTTTACTTCTGGATTAGATTATGCTCGTAGGGTCTAGTGGGAAAGGATGAAAAAGGGAAGGGAAAAGGGCTTCACTAGACTACGGGAAACTCCTAGTAAGTTTTCTCTATCCTGTGAGTCTTATCTCCATTGTGTGTTACTTGTATAACTCTCTAAGAGTTATGAATTCTTTCAAATTTCAGTTTAGTTACATATGAAATTGACATGATCAATCACCATGGAAATGTAAGACACTGAAAATGATTAGTTCTATGAAAGCAAAGCATGCATGTTATATTAGTATAAAAACATTTTTATAACACTTCCTAGCATAATGCCAGATATGTGAAGAAATTTTCATGCCTATGAAACTGAAATAATTATTGAAAATAGTCAGAGGTTGGGGGAGCCTAATATTTCACTCTTTCTCCCGAGGTCAACTGACGTCAACACAGAGTGTCAATTTATTTTGAGTGGTGGCAGATTGTATTTTCCAGGATGCCCCTGCCAACGCATCTATCCCTTCCTCTATGCTCTTCTTAGAATGGGCTGACACTCTCCCCACTGAGAGATGGGTCTGTCTGCTTAGCTTTTCTCTGTCCTGACAAATGGAAGATGGTGGGATATTACTGTCTTCTAAGAAGTGTGGCCCCTAATCCCCCCCCCCCAATGTCTCTCTCTCTCTCCCTATCCCTCCTCACCTTTCAAAGCCCGTCACCAGTTATAAGGAAGCAGGGCCACGGCAGCCCCGCGATGGTCTCAGGCCACATTGATGGCGAGACACATGAGTGAACGAGCTTCTCTGCACCCAAGGCCACAGCCTTCCCGGCATCATCGAGACGAGCCGACTTGATGGGTCCTTTCCAGTTTCTTGACTCCTGGCCACTGTAAGAGATTAATAATGATGGTTGTGTTTAAGGCACCAAGTTTTGAGGTGCTTTCTTATGTAACAGTAGATAACAAACACATGAGTAAGACAAAGTGAGGCAAAGGGGAGCCTCTTTCAACACCCTGAATTAATAAGTGACCTCCTGGCATCCAGGCTAAGAAGCTAAGAGGGCCCAGTCCCATCTGCCTTCCTTGCAAGTGAAAGAGGAATGGGGTCGTCCTGTGAGACTGGATAGGAGAGGGAGGGAAGATGGCCTTTCATTGGGATGACATGGTCCTGACTGTCGTGTCCAAGCGGATTACAGGCTCTTTTCCATCTCCAGTCCAATGACTCACTTCTCTGACCACAGATGGGAGTGAATATGGGAATTGTTTACTTCTAGAGTTGTGAGCTGCTATAAAAATATCAGAGCAGGCTGAGTGACCACCAACAGGGAAAACCTATCATTACAAAGTTATAACAGGGGAATCAGACAATTATTTCAAACTCTATTTGAATAGCTCATCTAAAACTAAAAAGGTCAATGCATGTGTGTGTCCAATATTTCTAGCATACGTTGACCCTCTCCCCAGTTACGATTTTCCGTCTCTGGCCTGACCTACTTTATGTTGAATGTCACTCTGGTTATGAAAATGAGGGGCCTGATTAGCATCAGCAGTGGTCACTGGACCACTGAGAACGTATCTGTGGTTTCAAGGGAAGAAATTGGGGACAGAACTAAAAATTCTGAAATACTAAAAGGTGGAATCTGGTTCTGAGTAACGAGGATGTGGTTTCTGAGATCTTCTGATCTGCCCTACCAGAGCTGAGCAACTTTTCTTCATGGAAAAAAATATGTATGAAAACTACCCCATGGCGCTTTTTAATCTGGTGTTATTTTACAAATGTATGACAGCATCCAAGATTGCTCTTTCATTTCAGGTAACTTCCTTAGGGATTTAATCCTTAGGTTCCCTCTTTCTTTTAGATCAAAGAAGAAAACATTCAAGTTGCCATTAGCATGTATGCTATTAAATTGCCGATGTTTTTCAATCCTCCTCTCTCAGAGGAGGATTCTGTTTTGTCCTCCTAGTTTTTAAGTTTTATTTTCATTTTTATTCAAGGCTTTCATACTGAGGGGTCACTGTTGACATCTTCAAAACCAGTTAGAAATCTGGATGGAAAACCAATTTAGGACTTTGCTAAGATTCTGCAATGTGTTTTCTTCTAGACCTGTTCAACTGATAAGTCTTCAATTAAAGAAATTCACAGGCAAAATGTTTTTCAAACCCTACAATGTGTTTTTCCTATATAAACAAAAATAAGTACAAGGCATATTTTTTCATGATCTCATATTAAATCAGAGAGGTGTATCAACCCCTCCATCAGGAAGAATGGTAAGGGGAGTTCCTGCACTCAGCTTGCCTTCAGACAGCGTGTTCTTTGTTATTTTATTTTATTTTTATTAAACCTACTCAAGCCTATCTCTTTGAGTCAAAACGTGTGTTGGCTACTTCATATTACAAAGATACAATTTATATTGAAGAATGCTCCAAAGGTTGCTGACAAATTATAAGCAATTTCAGCAGCCTGTAAATGTTTCTGGTAGATGGTTGAGATTGACCTTGAGACCACCTATATGCAATCTGGGCATTTGTCTTTCATATGTTCCCCTGATGGGTGTGAATATCACTTGCATTAAAAATGATGGATGTTGGCAATTTCATATTAATTGCCACAGGAAAAAAACCTTAGCACCTTCTGATAGGAAATACAGACTGAAGAGAGAGAAGGACTGTTTTGCTGCTTAGTGTTTTTCCTGGCAATTTTTGTGTAAACAACGTTTGAATTGATGCCTTGGACTAGTTGAGAAAAACGTGTCATTGGCAATTGTCCTAGAATTACAAACAGTGCAAGAAAATGATGAAGTCACCTATTCAACCAGAGTAATCTCCAGGCACAAGAAAGAAAATAGGACATTTATTTGGTCTCACACTTTTCTAGGATCCACTGCAGAAGAACTGAATCTCAGCAGGTTCTAAAAACAACCAGCTTTGTGCTTACTCTTACTTATTCCTAGTAGAATTTCTCTCATAACAAACAGAAGCATTTATCACTTTGTAATGTGCATTCCCTTTTTATAGTATCACCGTTTTAAATTAAAGGAATTTTTAAAATATTTTAAAAATCCAGGCTCGACTCCTTCAGTGTGCTTTAAGAATGAGAATATCTGGCTTATACTTTAAAGTCCTGTTAATGGAGGTGTGTGTGTGTTTTCAGGTATGTGTGCATGTGTGTGTGTGTGCATGTGTGTGTGAACCTAGTGAGCACCCTTCTTACTGTGTATTGAAAGAAACTTGGCAGGAGTAATTTTCTTCTGAAAAAAAAAATTCTATGCCTATTATATCTAGTCAGTTATATTACATCTGACAGACCTAATAAAGGCAGGCTATTATTTCTTCATCCAAACAGAATATTTACTATTCAGCCCTATTTCAATATATTAATTTTGTGTTTATCTCTAGCTTATATTATATTCTGTTTCTTTTGAGGGAGCCATCGCAAAAAGTAATCTAACCCTGGAACTGGTGTGGGGGTGGCTGTGTTTGTTGGGTGTTAGGTTCTAATAATTGTGTACATAAGTCACAATCCCATAGACTGAATCTGAGTTAAACAATGAGTCAACCATTAAAATTCAAGTGACAAGGAGATGGCTTTATTTTTACACTATACTTTATGTGCACACAAACAGGAAACGAATTTTTTCTGTAAAAAGCACAAGTATTGGTTTTATAGATTGAAATTAAGAAGCTGCAAGTGGTTTCAATACAGCATTTTTTTTCCAAAAAAAATTATGTGAGACATACACGTTCCACATTTAATAATCAAATTTCTCTATTTACAAAAAAATTATTTAGAGATCCTATTCTAGTGAACTGATCTGATTTTAAGATCTCTTGGTCTCATTTGAAGTCTTAAAATACCACCTTTGGCTCACATTTTTTTCTTTTCATATGATGAAAAAGAATCCTCCAATATTTCAGTAATGCATGTTTGGCCCCAGTAGTAATAAATCTTGCTTAAATGAAAAGATAAGAAAGAGCTATCAATTATTTTCATAAACTGTGAACTAACACGTGAATAATTTGATGTTTTGGGTTTTCTTAATGATAAAATCATATAAACTGCTAGAGAAACTTCATTAGTTGTTGGGTAGGAAAATGATAAAAATACACCCTGTTAACAAAATAATGATTCAAGGATTGTGTATTAAATATTAGAATTTTTAAAAATATCTGAGTTGGAAAAAGTAGGATGAAATATCCCCAAAGGACAGGCACAGAGCACTTCTGAACATCAGGATAATATATCCCTGTGATTCTTTGTGAAGAATTCTATTTTACCTTTGGAGAATTTGTATCATAAACACAAAGAAATGGCCAAAAGCATTCTTGTTCCAAATATGTTTCCTTTTCTTAAAACTTTCATTTTCAGAGACTCCCTATTTGACTTTTTAAATATATCATGACTAAGAAATCACATTATTCCCATTAGTTAAACAGTTAATTTAAAGAAATGATCAAAGATATGTGAGTTAGAGAAAGGGATGACTTGAATTAAGATGTGGGCAATTTTAATCAAGACACGCTATATTCAGTAAACTCTGAGATCAGTGAAGGGAGAAATGTATTAAGGTTAATCAGTTTTGAAGAAATGTAACTAGTAGATAATGTGCCCTGATTTTTTTTCACTGTGACAGGTGTAATAAGCACAATCACTGTTCATCTATATTTCACTGGGCATAAATGCAAATTTCCCATTTTCACAGATGAGAGAATTTTATTACATTATATTGATTTAGAAATAATTCATTAACCTCTACTCCTTCTTTTTCTTTACATATCAATCTGTCTCTATTCAAGGCTTTATCTTCATTTTTCAACTGGTTTCTGTGAAGTGTCTTATATTGCAGGCTATTAAAAGATCGTCTTTTATACATCCAGTTTTGTCACTCTTGGCACAAAACCAGTACATATTTCCTATAGATTTTTGGATATTATTTTTGGTGTTTAAAAACACTTGTTATAGTTACTTGATGTTGAACAAGAAACTATATTGTCTCATATAATGCAAAATACTTATTCTATCCTTTTATAAATTATCAGCTTTTTGAAATGAGATATGTTTATATGTTGATATTTCTTTCTCCCTCCCCAATCAGGTCAGTATAAATGCAGATTGATATGGTGGGTCTGGATCTGTTCCATTGACCAATGGCTTTCAGTAGGAATAGGGATTAGAGAAGGATTGTCGTGATCCAGCCCTCTCCCACAAACCCAGGGCATTTGGAAATATCTGGAGACATGCTCAATTATCTTGAGTGGATTGGGGGGTACTGTTACTAGCATCTAAGGTAGAGGCCAGAATGCTGCTTAGTAGCTTATCATGCATAGGGCGTCCCCCCACAATAATTATCTGGCTCCAGATATTAGCAGTGCTTGAGGTTGAGAAATCCTAGGTGAGATGGTTTCCACTGAGGTCCAGGCCCATTACTTCCCCAAAGAATAAAATCAGGTACAATTCAACTTCTCTGTGCCTTTTCCTCCTTCCTTATGAAAGTTGGAAATTGAGCAGCAAATAAACAATCTGAGATGCACAGAAATATTTGTGCACGAGGATACTTACCAAAATTTTATTTATGGAAGAAAAGGGTATTAAATGACTGAAATGATGTAAGATGTGTAGAATTAATTACGGCTACTTCATATGAGCCATTGGAATACTATGTAATATAAAAATTTATATTTTACATGAATATTATAATCATATGGAAAGTGTATAAAATGAAAAGTTATTCATCATATTACATATACAGAGTGGCCTAATATTAGAAAATTATATATGCTATATATTTGTTTATTTATTCTCGTAGAAAAAGGCAAAAAAAAAATCAGCCACCGAAAGTGAGGGGTCTTGTGTTTTCTCTAATATGTGGAAGCTAGAGAATAATGAGGACACAAGAGGGGCTTCAGATGATGGAGGGGAAACCCCAGTGTGAGGGACGTGGTCTAGGGGAGGACCGGGGGGAGGGAGAATTCATGAAGGGAACACTTCCTTTGACATTTGGTATATGTGTGAGAATACCAATGCCAAACTCAGAATCACGGAGGAAGGAGGGAATGGAAAGGAAGCTGGGGGAAAGCCCACCAAGTGCTGTGTGCGTCACCATCACTCTGAACTACATTATGATGTGAGGCTACAATGCACTAGAAGAGTATATAAAATAATGATATATAACCATATACATAATTATTATATATATAATAAAAGTACATATATAAAAGAAAAAGTCTTAAAACGTGTTACTTGGTTACCTATCTCTTGGCAGTGGGACCATGAGTCAGTTCTACAGCTAATACATACTTTATAATTATAAAAATAAGAATGACACTTTTAAGAGTGAATAACAAGACTTGCTATGGGGTTGAAGGCAAGTGTCGGTGGGCGAGAACACAAACACTGGGACCTGACAGGTGTGAGCTTCCATCTTTATTTTGCTACTCATTTGAAGTGTGACTTTGGGCCTTAGGTGTTTTCTTTCTTTCTTTCTTTCTTTTATAAATGCAATGATCCCTTCAAATGGTTGTTTTGAAGATTAAGTGTTACTGTATCTAAATCACCTGGTCAAATTATCCTTTCTTCCCTCTTCCGTCCATGAGATACTTTTAGGCGTCCTTTTGAGGATTCTTGAAGTTGTTTCCTTTCTTCTATGCTCCTTATAGGGACTAACGGAAGTCTCAAATCTTATACTGAGCAACACATTTGCTAATTGATTTGTGTCTGCATTAAAAAATTGGTTTGAAGGCACATTCCTATCTCCATTACTACCCTGGATCCCTGTTTAAATTCATTTTGATTTGATTCAATTTGCTTCATAATTATTAGCATAACATTTATCTGTTTATATAATAAATACAAATAGGATTAAGAAAAGATTTACGCTAACATCTTATAGCTTGGCAACAAGGCAGATGGTTGTACAAAGAATTCTAATACAAGGTCACCAAAGAAGTACAAATCATAAACTTAATAGAAAGGTCAGGGAGAGATAAGAATATTTTGTAAAACTGGAGGCCATACTTAGTACACTCATCAAGAATGAGAGGAGTTAGTGGTAGGGAAGGAGAGTGAATATTCTAGGTTTGTTCTTCATATTCAGCAGACACTTTGGAAGTGTGGGATTGAGATTTCTTCTCCAGCAGTAAATATGGAGGGTATATAGTGGACTGGGCAAGAAGAATGAGAATTAGCTTGAAAAAGTTGACATGAGCCGGGCATGGTGGCGCACACATGCTTGTAATCCCAGCATTTGGGAGGCTGAGACAGGAGGATCTGGGTTTGCCGCCAGCCTCAGCTACCTAGTGAGGCCATCCACAACTTAGTGAGACCCAGTTTGAAAATAAAGAATTAAAAATAGGGCTGGGGGTATAGCTTGGAGGTAGAATGCCCCTGGGTTCAATCTCCCAGTACCACACACACACAAAAAAGTTGACATGAGAAATGAGGCAGATAAGATTGGCCCTTGCCTATCAAGCTAAGAAAACCAGGTTTTAGTAGCAATGAGGAGTCAGTAAAAGTCTTACTGGGAATATAGTATAATAAAAATAAATTGATTAGTGACTGAGTAGAACATCTAAGCAGACTTAAAACCTCATTTTTCTTTTTAATTTTTAATTATACTTTCATTGGTGCATTATAATTACATAACCTTGTGAAATTCAAAGGGTACATTCATACATGCACACATCACTGGTGTATTTCTCTCCACATCCCACCCCACTGCCCTTTTCTGTCTCCCCATACATGGTAGTGAGGTTGGTAGTGGTATCTTTGTATACGGACATAACCTTATTTGAACTGTCTTTTTCCTCAATCTTCCTTTCTAAAAGGAGGGTTAAAATCTATTTCACCCTACATATAAGTAGGCTAACTTCCTGCTATACTAAGCTCCTGGAAACAAACCAGTTTAACGAGTATTTTTGTAACTAATTAGAACTGAGGAACTAGGGCAAAATTATTAACAACACAGACAGTACTTCATGCCCTGGTCATGGTAAATAGAAACTAAAGTTAAAATGATAATGATTGATTCCTCCGTAATATTATTATTTCTATTTCTAAAATGATCAGATAGAATTAATCTGAGGAATTCATCTATTATACAGTTGGGAAATAAATTAATATCAAGGCTTAAATTATTAATTCCAAATTTCCCAAAGGAAGAAATATGATTCGGAGACATACTTTTGAGTATATATTTCATGTGGCCAATCTTTCGGATTTATTTTTGAGAAGATTATGCTCCTGGCTTATAACATCATGAGTAAATTCACTTTCAGAAGGAAGAAAATCCTACTTTAATGGTCGAAAAAATTAGTCCTTACCAATTCTAACTTCAGTGCTTATGTTATTAATTTTAAAGAATGTCCCAAGGAAGCAAATAGAAAGAATTTGCTTATCTGAAGAAAAATATACTAGACCAGGAACTTGTCCACTTTCTTTTTAGATGATTTTGTGGAATATGTTGGCCCATTACCAGAATACATATTTTAAGAATTATACTTCTTTCTACGCAGTGGCTTGCAGTCCATTTCCAAGTCTAAGGTGATTTAAATTACATGATTTCTCTGTGCATTTCAAATAAGGCTTTTAATATTTTAGTTTTAAGTAATAAAATGCCATTCAAGTGTGTAATTTATTACTAAACCCATTAATATTTATAGCCTAAAAATGATTTTCCTGAATGGTGGGGGAAAAAACTTCTCAAGATCATTTCTTGCCCAGAAAAAAGCAACAACAATCAAGAATCCTGTGACAGAAATATATTAAACCAATACTTTATTTTTAGTTGAAGAACATAAACTTTTCCATCAAATCATTTCCTACAGGATTCTGCGCCCTGAATTTCTAAGTTTAGTTGATAGATTACATATTTGGAGATGTTTATGTGGCCTTGAAGCACTGTAAACTATGATTTTTCGAAACTTTCTTTTGAAATGAACAATTCAATTTGATGAACATTTCACATTATCTATTGAAGTAAGGGTTTTGTAATGTCCACTGACATCAGTCATTGATTTATTCATTCAATAAATATTTATTCAGACCCTAATATATGCCAGGCACTCTGTGGGCACTGAAAATGCAGTAATAGAGAGTCTAACCACCACCTTTCATATTCATATCATATGGAGCTTATATTTCAATGGAAATTCAGAAATATTTTGTTTTAATTTGTGTTATTTAATGAAAGGTCTAACTCATCTTTTATGGATATGCTTCATTCTCAAATTTTGTAACCTATTGACCTGTTTCTCCAGTGTGTCCAGGACTGCACGATGCCATAGAGACTCTAAAGAGAAACACCAGAATCAATAACTGAAGAGGCGACGACCATTTCTTCGGTTGCATCTCCATTCCGGCCTTTAACTCCGGGGCTCAACTTACCAGTGTACCCTGTTTGCTCCTGCTGTCCCTGCTTTCAATTGCTGCCTCTCACCATCGAGGGTGAGGTCAGGATGAAGCCGCTGTTTGAATCAGCTCCCTGTCTCTGTCACTCTCAGCTGGAGCATCTTTAGCATTCAATTATTTTCTATGAGATCAAGGCTAAATTATAAAGCCCTATGGCGGTCAGTGTCAGCCAGGGAAGCAGAAGCATGGCATATATGAAAAGATAGACTATTTACTTTAGTAATAAAGCTCAACAGTTGGTCAAAGGAGGCTGGGAAAGTGGAGGTCTGAAAGCTGAGTGGAGGCCGGGCAGAGGACCTGAGCGCCCCTTCTAAAGTGGGGTGCATCTCTGCTGGATAACAGCAGAGGGGCCAATGGAAGGTTCTGCACCGGTGGTGGGTCCAACATGCCTGTTGCTTAGCAACACTGACAGGTGGGGAGAAGAGGCGGACACAGAGTGGTGGCGTGAGGTTCGCTGACCTCTCTCTCACTGTCTCCAAACTTCCAGGTCCATCAGAGGGCAGTGGTGATGACTTGGATCTATCTTCCAAACTTTATGCCAATATTCCTTTTGTTCTACTCAACCTGAAGAGGGAAAATAAAGGGGTTCTTCTGTGAAGCATGATTGCAGCCTTGTGAAGCTGATATCAAACAAAGTGATCAGACCAGGCAATACTAGCTATTGGTCTTATTTCTTCTAATTTCCCAATATCACATGCCTTTTCTATTATCTTACACTGGTTTCCTTACTTCATTTTATCATCAGCTGGCTCATCATCAGACTGGCTTTGTTAATGTCATCTTCTCCATCTGGAACACTTATTTTCTTCCTCTTTGCCAATAATAATCTACTCCTCGAGGTAGATTATCCATTGAACCCCAGATTACAGTTGCCTTCCTTTTTATTTTCTTTATTTTTGCAATTTTGATAGAATATGTGAATATAATTTGTATTTGGAACTCTTTTTACTATTTTGCAAAGGCTATAAATTTTTGAGAAATATATGATTTAAAATGTGGAAAAATAGATACATCTAGAGGAAAAGTTCATTGACATGTTAAGTTCATTGTTAAATTCATTGGTCTTGCTAAGAACACTTCTGATCTAATGTTAGTTGAAGTCCAGTTGTACAGATTATTGAGGACTAGGTAACCTAAAAATGGGAGAATGAGATGTAAACCAGGTGAAGGTATAATGTTTTAAAATGTGGTTGGCCTAGCAAGAAATAAAATTAAGAATAAATGGGAAGGGTGTTCACCATATTGCAAAAAAAGGAACAAGATTTGAATCCAGGTTTACCAGAAAGCCAGAAAGGGTGAGAGAAAGAGTAAGATGAAATGAAAATTAGTTTCCCATTTTCTATATGATGCTGATATATGTACAAACAAAGATAGTAAAAAAAAAAAAAAGTGGTAGATGTTATTATACTGCTTGACTATTTCTATGTGCTTTCCATATGTTAAGTAGTAATCTCCACATACTCCAGATAAGTAAGAACTCTTATCTCTATTTTTCGAAGAAAGCAGTGTGGTACAAAGGGTTACATTTTGTGCCACACCATCATCACTAGAATACATGGAGGTAGAATTTGAACTCAGCTAGTATGACTTCAGAATCTATGCATTTAAGCCGGGCGTGGTGGCGCACGCTTGTAATCCCAGCATTCGGGAGGCTGAGACCTGAGGATCCGGGTTCGCAGCCAGCCTCAGCTACCTAGTGAGGCACTCCGCAACTTAGTGAGACTCGGTTTCAATAAAGAATTAAAAAATAGGGCTGGGGGTGTAGCTCGGAGGTAGAATGCCCCTGAGTTCAATCCCCAGTACCGCAAAAAAAAAAAAAAAAAAAAAAAAAAAAAAAAAAAAAAAAAAAAAAAAAAAAAAAAAAAAAAAAAAAAAAGAATCTATGCATTTTACCACCACACTCCATTGTCTTTCTATTGGATAGACATTTCATTTGTGGAATTAGTAAAAGTTACTTTTATTTCCCTTTTGCCTAAGATATCACAAAATCAGAGAAATGACAAGTTCTAAACACTCAGTAGCATCAGACCATTAAATTGTAAATCAGAAGAGATCTCCTTCCTTTTTACTTTTGCATTCTTAGTTTTTGTATCTCAAGTGCCCTTTTACTTCTCAGTTCATAAAACTAGAGCAACAAGGTGCGATTTTCAAATGAGCAGCATCAGTGTATCCTAGGAACTTTTTAGAAACGAAGAATCCCAGCCTTTTCTTTGATTCTCCTCTGCCATAAGGTGAATTACACAAACATTAAAGGTTGAGAAAATCTTTTCAGTTGTCTTTGCAAAAGAAGGTCTTCAGAAACCAGACCTAGCACATCTTCAGAATTTTTACTTGCCGTTTCTACTTCCTAACCAACTTACTATATTAGCAGCACACTGAACTTTTATTCAAATCATATCACTTGGATAACTTTAAAAAATACAGATTCTTGGGTCTCATCTAGGAATTTGTTGTATCAAAACTTCTTAGGACAAAAAAACTAAAGTTTTAAAAGTATCCTGAAATTTTCTGACATTAGGTTAGAGTTGGACCATTGGATGTACACTAATGCCCCTTTCCCTCCTCCTAGAGATTGGAGACGTTGCATGGTGAAGTTCCATTCATGCATGTGGGCCCTGAGAACCTCCTCTCACAGCTTGGTCCAGGTCTTCGATAAAATTGTTATAATTCTTTCATGGTAAACTTGATTCTGTTATTGTATCTAACTTACTGTTGCATTTATCTGTTTATATTTCTACCTCACATCCTAGGTAGGTTTTTAAATAGATGCTTCATTAAGTTTGATTGAATCTGTGACCGTACATAACAGGTAGACATGTGTAATGATGATAATTTCTTATTGTTGACCGTGAGCCTTTATGTTTGCTTCTCTTTGTGGTAGAGTTTTTGTGGTCACATTCTTACAGCTCCTTTTAGAGGGAAGGTCTATAAATCATTTCTTAACATTGTGTTGGATCATCATTTTTTATGACAAATATTGTAATTAGGCTTTTGTGGGAATATAAGGAACATATATATACACACACATATATATGCACAAACACATACACATGCAATTATTCCCTTCAGTGTGTTTCACATTTTCTTTTTATTTTCATGTTAAAATTAGCCAACTTATTAAATTTGTTCTTATATTAGTTAAAACAAATAGGTAGAGAGTTTGGCCTACTAATTCCCAAATCCCTGTCTGTTCTTTTCCCTTAGAGATTTAAGAATGACCTGAATAAGGTAATAATATATTTTAGAATTTTCTGAAGGAAGGTTACTTTAGAATCAGAAATAAGTAGGACTATATTTTGGTCTTCTTTTCCCTTATATTTAAAACATAGCTTTTTCATAGAATTAATGGCATTAGAAATGTCAAAAAGTGAGTCATAAAAATTACGTTTTTCAACTTTCACTTCTAATTTCTAAATTTAGGCTTTCCCTATGAAAATTCAAAATTGATTTTTTGTGCATGCAGGCAGTCTCCTGATTATTTAGTTTATAATTGCTCTAGCTAGTTAGCATAACAAAGTTAGCTATAGCAGTTTGGAAATGAGGCTATGTGGCTACAAGATGACATCAGCAAATATGAATGGAAACTTCTTTTGCTGTGGGAAGTACAACTTCCTTGTTCCTAGAAAGATGCTTTGCTACAGTTGGAAGCAGATGAAATATCCACTACCGTGTGTAGATTCTACTCATCCTAAGGATTACCTTAATAAAAATTAACTCAATTTTTCCAATTATAAAATGAATTGTAAATCTTAGACAACATAGTCAAAGGTATAATTATAGGAAAATATGTAAGCATAATATATTCTCTTTAACAATAATCAGAGTAAATATTTCCTTTCCTTTAGAACAAACATACCAATTGCCTGGGCCAAAGATGAGGGACTTTGCTTGAGGCAAACCATCTGAATCACTATCTAAAACAGAACTTATAGCCCTAGATGTCAACTGGGGTTCAGGAGGAGGATTTGTATAAGAATGACACAGAAAAATAAAAATAAAAGGAGCCAGGCATGGTGGTGCATGCTTATAATCCCAGCATTTGGGAGGCTGAGACTGGAGGATCCGGGGTCGAGGCCAGCCTCAGCTACCTAGTGAGGCCCTCCGCAACTTAGTGAGACCCTGTTTCAAAATAAAGAATAAAAAATAGGGCAGGGGGTATAGCTTGGAGGTAGAATGCCCCTGAGTTCAATCCCCAGTACTGCAATAAATAAATAAATAAAAATAAAAATGGAATTTATTAACAAAATATACACAATTATATTTTATATAAATGAATAAAATTACATATTTACTTCCTTAGAAGGTCATATTCAGAATTGCAGAAGACAAAAAAATGAAATTTAGAGATACTCCAGATATGAGAATGGCTCTATTCTATTAATAATAGAATCACATACCTGCAATCCTAGCTACTCAGGAGGCTGAGGCAAGAGGATTGCACATTGGAAGATGATCTCAGAAACCCATCAAGTCCCTGTCTCAAAATAAAAAATAAAACTGATGTAGATCAGTGGTAAAGTGCTCCTGGGTTTCATCTCCAGTACTACAAAGGAAAAAAAAAGAAGAATAAATGAAATAAAGACATAATGACCAGAAAACAATTTGCTGAAGCCCACCTCCCTTATGTGGGGTAAAATCAATAGGCTTAAAAGGTGTAAAACTCACCGAGAGTGATGAATAACTTAAATAAATTTCAGCCTAGTGAAATAATCAGTTGTTTGCATCAACCAAATTTAGTGTCACTTGAAGGAGAGGGCTTATTTGTTAATACGGAAATATGTAGTTTAGTGTGTTAGCTTTCCACCTCTGTGACAAAAACAATTTCAAAAGAGGAAATAAATCAGTTGTGTTGGGGCACTCCTGTAATCTCAGGTCTTGGGAGGCTGAGACAGTTAGGATTGCAGGTTCAAATCCAGCTTTAGCAACTTAAGGGAGACTCTCAGCAACTTCATGAGAAATAAAAAAAAAATTAAAAAGGGCTGAAGGTGTGGCTCAGAGGTAGAATGTCCTTGGGTTCAATCTCCAGTACCAAAAGTAAATAAGTAAATAAATAAAAAACAAATGGAGGACAGATTTATTTTGGCCATGGCCTCAGAGGTTTCGGTCCATGGTTCTTTGGCCCCATCACTATAGACTTAGACGTGTGGCAAGGCAGAACATCATGGTGAGGACCTTCTGGCAGCTGTGAAGAAAGAGTGATCAAATAAGTAGTTAGGGACAAAATATATTCTTTAAGGACACACTGGCAATGACCTACCTCCTCCAACCAATTTTATCTCCTACTATTTCCACCACCTGCCAAGAGCCCTTTAAGGTGTAAACCCATAAATGGATTAATCAGGTGATAAGATCAGATCCCTTATGATTCAATCATCTGAAAATATCACCTCTGAGCGCTGGGGCAGAAGATGCCAAGCAGTGAAGACACAGACTTTTGGGGACATTTCAGATCCAAATCATAACGGTGAGATGCAAGGAGAAAACTCAGCAATGAAATCATCCTCTTAGAACCCACTAAATATCTTCATTTCTAATTCCCCGTAATAGCTATTTCAAGTTTAGTTTTTAAAATGGCCAGTTTGCTTCTTGTGTGAAACCATTCAGTCACACACTTTCAAATACCACCTGTTGTGTGCAAATGACTTAAGTCTAGTTCTCCCCCAGATTTTTAAACTGAGCTCACGGTTCCTGCATCCAGCAGCACTTTGGATGTCTGTAGTTATTTGTCCCACAATCACAACACTCTCAACAAACCCAAACCAGAAAAAAATGCCCCATCCTAAATGTGGTTTTCTTTTTCTTTTCTTTAACGTGACTAACACAATCCTTCCAAGTTACTTGACTAGGAAATCTGGGAGTCATTCTCAGTCCTTCCTTCTCTTGCATTCTTCACAAGCACTCAGTAACCTAGTCATATAGATTTGACCATATGCCTATTATATTGCTTCTGTCTCTTCCTTTCATCCCCTGAGTGAGTTTGAGGAGGTCCTAGGACAGACATTTGTCTTATCTTGCCTCCTTTTGACTGTTGCAAGGGCCTTCTTCCAAGCTCTTATGTATAGCGGTTTTTTTTTATCCCTTCCAATCTATTTCCTACACAATGTACCTGGTTTGTTTCAAATATAGACTTTTAAACTTCCCTTCTAAAAATTATCCTTTCTAGGGCAACAGGGTCAAATTACCCTTTCTAGTGTAAATCTATGCTTCATAACATGTCATGAGCGCCTTCTGCATCTGTCATAACTCATCTAAGTTCTCACCTCACATTTAAACTCTGCTCACTTTTCAGTTCCTTGAATATGCTGCACATACCCCGTCTTTGTCCATGGCTTGTTCTACCATTTCAGCCTGGAGTGCCCTCTGTGGGCTCACCACTGGGCTTCTCCATAGTGCCCTAGACCCAGTGCAGCACAGCTTCTTCTGTGAGGCCTCCATGAACTTCCCAAGGAAGACGGATTTTTGATACTCAAACTGGTTGCTGAAAAATGGTTCTCACTGCTTTAAATTTACATTTCTTTAATAAATACTCTTTCAGACAGCATTCTCACTGATGTGACATAAATACCAGACATGCAACACTTGGAAGAAGGAAGTTTGTTTGTTTCTGGGTCTGGAGATTTTAATTCACGTGTATAGTTCATTTATCCTGGCCACCAAGAAAGAGTCGAGACTCTAGGTCCTTATGGAAAAAAATGGCAGGAAGTAGAGATAGCAAGGGGGAGGGGGTGAGAAGCATGTAGAGCCCCCAAGGCCACCTCCCATGACCCACCTCCTCCAGCCACTCTCCTGCCTGTGTTACTACTCAATAAGTCCATTCAAATTATTAATCATCAATGGATTTATCCACTCATAAGATTAAAACCCTCGTGATTCAAATTTTCACCTCTGAATATTTTTGGATTGCCAATACATGAGCTTTCCTGGGGGATGTTTTATATTGGAACCATAACAAATACTAAGTTTAAATATTTATTCCTCTAGTAATTTCTTTGTAGGCTTTAAAAAAAGATGATTCATCTGTGTTCCTGGTAGACTAGAACCTGGAGATGAGGGCTCTGGTCACATTATCTCGGGGGCTGAATCAGCAACTAGAGACTTGTTTTAGTGACATATGAGTAATAAGAGTTCTGAAGGGAAAGAAAACAAGACGGTGACTGAGGGAAGCAGTATATCTCAGTTGCTTCGAGACACGGAACTCAATCGCCTTAAAGGCAGCATCTTGACAAGAGAAAAAAAGGCAGCAAAAAATTGAACAGAGCATTGAAAAATTGAAATGCAGAAGAAGCAAAGTCATAGGACAGAACAGAGAGCCGCAAAGTGTCCTACACGCCCGATCTGGGGAGCGGCGGTGGCTGGGGTGGCACTGCCAGCACTTTGCTCTACTCTTGACAAAGATCCCACCACCCAGACACCTGCCCAGAACCTACCTCATCCTCCAGAGATGCAGAGCAGGACTCAACAACACTGTAAGTGAACTAGCCATAGACTCACAGGGCCTGAGACTTTGCGGTTCACCTCGGTGAGGGTGGAGGTGGAGTCTGATGTATTCCGAAGGGCACAGCATCCTAGGACTTCAAGAGATCATCACAGGCCACTCAGTCATGATGTCCTGGGGGAAGCCAGACCAACCCAGCCCTATCTGTGGAGAACACGGACCTCTACATATACACTGGGTTTGGCCCCAGTGGCACCCACCACCTGCATAGGCGGGAGAAAGAGACACAGGCCCAGGGTCTGTGCGAAGTGTAGAGGCCTGCACTTACACTGGATCCAGCCACAGTGACACCAACCACCTGCATAGACAGAGAGAGACACAGGGACAGGCCCTGTGGAGAGCTCGGAGACCCAGGCTTGCAATGGGAGAGGTACCAGTGGCACTCGGCATATACACAAACAGAGAGAGACACGAGGCCAGTTCCAATCACTGGAGGAGACCAAAAAGTGGGGCTGCAAACTGTTCTCATTGCTATAAGTTACTGAGAAAATGAGAGCACTTAGAAAGTAAACCTTAAACTGCTGAAAGTATCCACTCAGGCCAGGAGGACGGCAGAAGCCAAGTCTGCTCTGCACTCATATATTTGTAGGGTCATTTCTTTGTGTGTGTGTGTGTGTGTGTGTGTGTGTGTGTGTGTGTGTGTGTTTGCTCTCTTCCTCACCCCTTTTACAGGCCTCCTCCCTCTTTCCTATCTACTCTCCTCTCTGTTCCCCCCTTTTTTCTTCTATTTTCTTTGTCTTGTATTAAATCCATTTCATATCACTGTACACTGATTACTAGAATCAGAATCATCCTATATATTCGCTACCTCATTCTACATGATCCTATCTACTACTTTATTCTTGTATCCACTATTCCAGCTTCTTCCTCCTCACTCAACCTTCACCATTGAATACAACACAACTTTCCCTTGTATATACCAGCTGACACCTAGAAAGCGAGAGAAAGCTATCAAAAGCAACAAAGGTATAAACTTAAGAAACTTGAAATCATGAGAAGGAATAAAAGAAGGAAGCAATGAGCTCTCAAAATCCTGCAATATCAGGACCTGCCAACATAGAATTACAGAGATTTCCAGAAGGGGAATTCAGAACTTTAACAGTAGAAATGATACAGGATTTCTGAAAAGAATTAAGAGAGAGCCCAAAAAAATGAAGGAACAAAATAAACAAAGATTCTGACACCCTGAACAGGAATCAGAAAGAAGCTCTGAAGTGAAAGATGCAATAACTGAAGTGAAGGCATCAATACAAACTATAGACAGTAGACTAGACCACATGGAAAATAGAATCTCACTCTTAGAAGTGGACCACTACAAAATGAAAGAATAGTATATAACTTAGAAAAAAATTTAACAGCATGAATTGGACATTGAAGAGATCTGGGCTAATTTTAAAAGAGCAAACCTAAGAATAATAGACATAGAAGAGGGAATAGAAGCTGAAACCAAAGGAATCAATAACCTTTTCAGAGAAGTAACATCAGAAAATTTTCCAAACATAGAAAAAGAGATTGACATACAGGTATAGAAAATTTATAGAATCCCGCTGGGGGTGGTGGCGCACGCTTGTAATCCCAGCATTCGGGAGGCTGAGACCGGAGGATCCGGGTTCGCGGCCAGCCTCAGCTACCTAGTGAGGCACTCTGCAACTTAGTGAGACTCGGTTTCAAAATAAAGAATAAAAAATAGGGCTGGGGGTATAGCTCAGAGGTAGAATGCCCCTGAGTTCAATCCCCAGTATTGCAAAAAAAAAAAAACAAAAAAAAAAACCCCCCAAAAAAACAAAAAGAAAATTTATAGAATCCCCATTAGACAAGATCAGAGAAAAAGTTCACCATGCCACATACTAATCAAATTGACAAACATAGAGGTCAAGGAGAAAATCTTAAAGGCAATGAAAGTAAAAGACCAAGTGACGTTCAGAGGCAAACCAGTAAGAATCACTCAAGACTTCCCAAACCAAGTCATGAAAGCCAAGAGGGCCTGGAGTGACATTAGAGCAGTGTATTCCAAACTCTGAAAGAAAACAACTTCCAGCCAAGACTATTCTACCCAGCAAAATTATTTCCCAAATTCAATGGGGAAATAAAAACCTTCCACAACAAAGAGAAGCTGAAAGAATTTATGTCTTCCAAATCAGCACTAAAGAAAATTCTCAAGGAGATTAGTTACAAAGAAGAATTAATAAATAAACACCAGAATCAGAGAAACAATGATTTCTATCAAACAAACAACTAACCAAAGAAGAACAAACACTACCTCAAACAGAACTTAAAACTCAAACTGTTAGGAATTAAAAATCATCTCTCAATACCCTGAATATAAATGGCCTCAAATCCCAAATAAAAAGACATAAGGTGGGAAAAGGATTAAAAGCCAGAATCCATCTTTATTCTGCCTGCAAGAAACACATCTTACAAATGAAGATACCCACAAACTAAAGGTGAAGGGATGGAGCAAGGTAATCTATGTCAATGGAACTCGAAGACAAGCAGGAGTTGCATCTATAATATCAGACAAATTAGACTTCAAGCCTAAACTGATCAGAAGAGACAAAGTAGGTCAGTTTTTATTGGTAAAAGGAACAATCCAGCAAGATGATATAAAAATAGTCAACATTTATGCCCCAAACATAGGTGCAAACACTTTCATAAAACAAACTCTTTATGACATTAAGTCACATAGAGATCTCAATAATATTGGGAGACTTCAACACTCCTGTCATACCCCTAGACTGATCTTCTGGACAAAGGGTCAGTAAAGATGTCCCAGACCTAAAGAACATCATAAACCAAATGGACCTAGATGAATCAAAGACCTGGAAATTAGATGAGAGACCTTGCAGCTACTTGAAGAGGCATAGGTCCAACACTTCAACACATAGGCACAGGTAAAATCTTTCGCAACAAGACCCCAAAAGCACAAGAAATTAAAAGAAGGATAAGTACGTGGGATTGCATTAACCTGAAGAGCTTCTGTGCAGCAATGGAAATTATCAAGAACCTCAACAGAGAGCTGACAGAGTAGGTTTAGTAATTTCTTAAAGGCTCTATACTTTTTAAATGCATAATGTATATATTACATGATATAATTAAATTATAGCATTGTATGGTAGTAAGGTGGATTCTCACAAATGCATTTCAATAAGGCATCCTAGAGATACAGACTCATAAGTGTAAAACATAAACTGAATTTTCACTAGAATAAAATACAATAAGAACTCAATATGGCATTTCTAAATTTTGGTCTCACAAGTAAGAATTGAGATACCTAAATACCTAAATACCATGAAGTTTTGTAAGCCTTGGTAAATATTTTCATCATTTAAATAGTGGCTCAAGCCAACACATTTCCTCCCATCAACTGTAACTGAGTTTGCCTAATAGTTTTCTTAAGCCCAACCCGTGCTGGATAATTTTCTTCTACACACTTACAAATTTGATGAGAATAAATGTCTCTGTTAACTTTCTTGCTTATTGTTGAGTTGATCACTAATCTTATATTCATATTCTATATGACATTGTGCTAGTACATTCAGATCTTTCAATTATTTTTCTATTGAATTATTGTCTTAAAGTTTTTTTCACATGAAGAATATTGGTTTTGTGTTGTTAAAGTTTGTAACCTTTATTTTAATTTTTTGATGGTGCTTGAATTTTAAATTTCAATGTGGTCAAATTTTCCAATTCTACAAAGACTAAATTGTCTCTCTTACTCAAGAAGACTTTCCAACATCTCTTATAAACCTATCCTGAATTTCTTCTACTATATTTATGATTTTTGTTTTTAAATATTATAGGTTAAGGCTAGAATATTCTACCTTTGTTTGGGTTTATTATGTTACTACCCATTGACCATTTCTTGGTTTTATCATAGTGGACAAAAATAGATTATTGGTAGGTGATTAAAAGTATGATATTAACAAAGATGTATGCTTACAATGCATGAATCATTACAATAAAAAATTTAAAAAGTATGATATTTAGTACAATCAAGGCATATGTATTAGAAAAAAATGCATTAATACTACTTGACAAGGAGATATTGCATCTTTACTTTTAGCTACTTTTTCTGAAGAAACTCACTTACCTTTTACCAAGATGTGAAACACTCTGGCAGTTTCACTTTCCTGATTATTTCTAGAAAATTGGAGACTATTATGATTAAAGGACCATTTTTAATCTGAATGTAGCTTAAGTTTGTTCAATATTTATATTAGTCCTGTGTTAGTTTTCTCCAAGATAAAAATTGAGATGGTTCTGGGGATAAGCACATAGATGAGTATAAATGTTTAAGTGCACATAAATTGTTTCTATTTAACTTGTTACATCTTCCAAGAATCCTCTGAAGCTCTTTGCAGCATTACTTTTAGGATATTGCTTCACAGAATTCACATGAATTCGGCTGCATAATTGCGGATACTAGGAATTATATGCTCATGAGTTAGCCTCTCTGCAGAGTCATATTAAAAGCATAATTTTTGTAATTAAGATAATTCTTTCTCGAGATTAGACACTTAGGTCTGATCTTGCCAAATTTAGAATCTAAAAGCTGAGAATTTGGAAACAGGAAGAATTTTCCACTTACAAAATGTTTAGAGGTACAGGAGGGATTATCTTCCCAGACAGTAGCAGGAGAAAGACTTTAGGAAGTGACTGTTGTCTAGAGAATCAGCAAGGCTCCGAGCAAATCCTGATTAAATTATTCAGCAATAAATAGCTTGTCCACAAGAATGTGGGAGAGAGGTTATGGGAGAGATTATGTTATTTACTGGTAAAGACATAAAAGTAGGTCCATTAATTAGCTTTTATGGAAAAAAAAATGACATTCAACACAAGTCTTTAAGTACTAAGATAAGGAATATTCAAATGCATTTGGAGTCAGCATTATTGTTGTGGCTCTTAGATTTTAGGTGTCTTCTAAGACTGTGTTGGCATCTGAAGATTCTTAACATCTGCTGCCCACTTCTCCCTTGTCTGAGATCTTGCAGGCTGAAGAAGGTCACAGCTTTGGTGTACACACTAGAAGAATCAGAAGGCCCTGAGTGCAGCTCAAAGTCACCCGGGACACCCAAACTACCCATCAAAAGATCTTATGTAGTTAATTATTTCTGCCTAAAAAGGGGGAAGTTGGGTAATATTTTTAAAGATAGCATGACTTAATATATTTTTTTCATTTGTGTTGAGTCCAATGTAAAAGTTGAATAATTAGATCTCTCTTCAAATAGTTCACAAGGTAAATGAAAAGAATGTGTAGTGGAGAGAGTAGATAAATCCTATGCAAGAATTTTCAAAAGCAAAATACCTATGCGGCTCACCGGTGTCGTTCCATGTGCACTAGCCAGATTTTTATGTTTGGGAAGTAGACGGGTGCTCTTTGCAACATTAATCTCATTGTTTCGTCATTTGGCTTTCTGGCATCTATCTTTAAAATGGTGCACATGTTCTGACTATAATGAAGGCAATGCTGATATCCTGATTCTAGTTATAAAGGATGGCAAAGCAGAGCAGAGCCAGTGTCTCTATTCTTCTTTGTGACAAGGAGTGATTTATAGTAACATGTCATGCTGAGCATATGCTCTATCTAACAAGGGGAGTTGTTATTTAAGTGAGTCATGCCAGATCAAATTCTGAGGAAAGTTCTGAAAACTTTAATTAAATTCTATAGGATGATTTGTTTCTATTTCTCTTTCATTCCTTCAACGATTGGCTAGTGCCATACAATAAAGGACTATATGACTTGAGTGGATTTTAGTATCGAAATTTATCATTCAAAATATATTTTCTGATACTTTCTAGATTTATCCTTTTTCCTTTTTCATTCTGTTTTGCCACCATAGTCTCTATACTTTGATTGGCTTATTAACTTATATTCCAATATTAACCATATTTCCAAGGAGTCTATGGAGAATTGCTTTAAACATGTAGTTTTGATTTTAATGAAAAATCAGGCAGGGATAATCACAACAACAATAGCAAAAATGTGATAATAATAGCATTAAAAGGAATAATACATGGTATTTGTACAGTATGCAGTTGCTTGCAAAGCCCTTGAACTTTCCTGATCTCATGAACTCTCATTTAAATAGACTTAAATCCTTCATTGTATTTTAAATGGTATTATTTTAGTTTGTATAATTTCAAGTTTCTTTCCCCTAATCAATAAAATTGGAAACAAGTATATTGTAAGGGAAAAAAAATTCAGAGCCACTCTGACGGTGTAAGTCATCACGCGATTATTTTTTCTTTCTTCAAAGTGACATGGATGGCTCTGTCAGATGGACTGTTCACCAGATAAATTAATGGGTTGAGAATTAGCATATGCTGTCTCCTCTTGGCAGTGCACAACACACAGAAGAAGATAGCACGTGTGCTTCTGTGCAGCAAAGTGCTTTCCTCTAATCTCACGACACCTGCATGCATAACACCAAAGCCAGCCAACCGCGTGATCAAAGCCAGTCTTTGCAAGCAAATCACTATGGCACGTACAAGCTTTTCGAACAATAACTAAATTTGTTTTAGGAGCAAAAATAATTCAGGAGAAAGAAAAAAGCCTAATCAGGATATTGTTATTTTGACACATTTAGTTACCTCTTAGAAAATGTCCTCCTAATTTCTAGCTTGACACAATCTCACGATCCAGTAGAAGACTGGGGATTTTTCATCCCATTGACAGGAATCCATTAATAAAACAACAATCTTTTGTGTGTAGTAATCTTTAATCTTATTTTGTCACATACTTCTCAGTAGCATTGCCACTCGTTTTACAGTATAATTTATGGCACTGAAACAACTCCTGCCCTGGAAAAGGTCAGTCTGTCAAGGTTTACTTGTCTTTGAAGAAAAGTAATAGAGCATTATTTATGAACCAAAGAATACACTTCACCACTTTAATCAATCAGGAAGATGCTTGTATTATTGTATCTTTTCCCACTACCCTCCTCCCCCCCAAATAAAGGAAGGATATGCTAGTCTTGTTTTCCCTTTTATGTTGCAAAAGGCCTCTTAGCTTTTATGTCTCTTCTGCTTTAGTGTTTATTGTACTATGGAAATAACAAGTCTGATGATGTTCCGATATCTGGGAACAATTTGTCAATTATGAGCAGGAGGTCGAGATTTCCTAAAGATCAGAGAACTTCTGGACAGATGAATGGTGCCCATCCAGTAAGCTCATTTTGTGAAATTCAGCTGACAGGGCAGAAGGGGGTTTGCACTGAAAACTCTCATGGATAAAGACAAAGTTGAAAAGATTGGAGACTGTCGTGGAGAGCAATCAGCAAAACAAAAGTAATTACTATGTTTTTGTACAGAAGATCCCCAAACATAACCACAGTTGGTCTCCATATGCTTCTAGAAACCACGACAAGCACAAATTAGAACATGCTGTGTAGGGAAATGAATTGGTAGTTCATTAGAGAAAACAGTTACGGTTTGAATGAATGGCTCCAATAAGGTTTTAATTTAGGTAAGAAAGGATGTTGGGTGTGAATTAAATAACAACTGTTACTAATTCCATCTCAGTAAAGCTTAGAAAGTATGCAAAAATATATCTAACTGCAAAATTGTTAAATACGGTTTCCTATGTTTTTTGGTAGTCTATTTTATAATGGAATCGTATTATTTCAAGAACATGTAAAAGTACATATGTGAAAAATCAACCAACACTTTGGAAATCCATGGATAAAATAGCCCATACAATTGGAAATCACATGTGTTTGAAATATTTTGCTTGTAATGACATATTAACCAAAGCATTAGCGAGGGTTATTAATCTATTGAAATGATGTCCAAGTAAACTAAGAAATTAAGATTGGGTCAAGTAACTTTAAGTGATTGGTTTTTTATTCACACCCACCATAGAATTTTTAGTTGGCTTGTATGCAGTTAAGACTATAACTTTTTTAAAAAGAAAAACTGGTAAAAAACAAACAACCCCCAAAACAAAAAACCTTGTCCCGCAGAACAATGACAAAAGTAATTCTATTCCCAAATGAGTGAACTGAATTTTAAAGGCTTAAAAACTTTTATAACTATTATTGAAAAAAAACCCACCTTTACATTCAAATAGATATTTTGAATTCTAGGAGAGGTATAATAAAGACAAGTTTCCTCAAGGTGCAAGGAGGTGTTGGCCTTGAAGGCTACTGAGGGGCCCTCAGTGGATAAGCCGGTCTTTTTCACAGTATTTGGTATACCTCCCTGTTATCCACCCTTCCAGCTTCCTAGTAAAATACATCGGAAGAAATGGAGAAAAAGGATAAAGAGAAGACAATTCAGAGTGTCTAGATATAAGCCTAACTGTTGCCAGAGCCAACGAAGTCACAGGATAATATGGAATAAAAAGATATAAAGTATGAAGCTACACTCAAAACAGAGCATTTTCCTTACTGGAAAAAAAGGGGGATCTACCACAATCTTTTCCAAAGTAAGGATTATCACATCCCCTCCCAAAGTGGGGATGGACCATAGCTGCTTCCTGCTGTCTGGCCACTGGCTCTTCCATCTAGGCTATTTCTGTCATGCATATGCAACTGCTGCTTACAGCTTCCCTTTGATGCCACCTCCACATCAAATGGGCACCTCTTTCTGTTTGTTAATTCGGATGTTGAAATTCTCATACAACAATAGGAAAGGAAAAGACTGGACAGTGATTCCGTGTGCTGGAAGTTAAAGATTGACAAGAAAAAGAAGGGTAGAGTGGGTGAAAGAAAGTAAGAACCCTCATAGCTTTGTATGTATGAACGTGTGTGTGCACGTGTGTGTGTGTGTGTGTGTGTGCGCACATAAGTGTATATATATATATATATGATCTAATTTTGTTGAATGTTCTCAGTTCAGAGTATCAGGGGTGAGGGTAGGAGAGTATACTCCCCTCAAGTCAGTAAATAAGTCTAGAGTGTTGGTTAAGAATGAGGCCAGGCATGTTGGTGCACACCTGTAATCCCAGCACTTGGGAGCCTGAGACAGGAGGATCTCAGGGTCAAGGCCAGCCTCAACAACTTAGTGAGACTTTCAGCAACCTAGTAAGACACCCGGTTTCAAAACAAAAATAGAAAAAGGGCTGGGGATGTAGCTCAGAGGTAAAATGCTCCTGGGTTCAATTCCAATTTCAAGTACCAAAAAAAAAAAGATTTGAGATTGTTTGGTCAAATGGCAGCTCTAAATCCTATTTAATCTCCAAGTTTCAGTTCATCCAGCTGGAAATTGGAGATGCTAATAGTAATTTCCTCAGGGAATTAATTGTGAAAGTTAATTGAATAATCCATGTAAACTATGTAAGTTGACTGGCACCTAGTGAACATTCAAACACATGTATTATATTAATTAGAGGGTAAAACTGGTTAACTAAGGGACAAGTATCTTTGAAGTAATTTAATATAGGAAAAGAGGTGAAATCCACAGAGAATGAATGTTTTATGGGGCTGAGTTTCCTTCAAGAGGACAGAATCTGATCAACATACAAACAACAGAACAGGAAAATAAGCCCCATGGGGATGCTCCGTCCTCCTCCTTGGGCTAACCATATATGCATCTATTTCGTGGAAGGGTTTGCTCAGTTCTGAGGTGCCAGAGAAGTAAAGACTACTCTCCTCCTGGAGCTCTCAACCAGTGACTAACCAGGCTTGGCACATACCCCATGTCCCTCTGTCCCAACTTCTTAGACTTCACATAGGATCCTGTTCCAGTTTCCCTCCAGGTAGCTGGCTGTCTTTACAGGGCACCTGCCTTCCCTTCCCTGACTCAAATTCCTGCCCTACTGCTAGTGGTTCCTTCCCCACCTCTGTACAGTTGTTCCCTACCTAAAATGGTTGGACTTAGCAGTTTTCAACTTCATGATGGTACAAAAGGGGTACACATTCTGTAGAAACTAGACGTTGAGTTTCGATTTTTTATCTTTTTTTCAGGCTTGTGACAAGTGGTGCCATTCTCTCTCCATGATGCTGGACAATACCAGTGAGCCTCAGCTCCCAGTAACCAGACCATCGCATGATTGAACCCTGATCTTCTGCGGTGCACTGGGTTGCTAAGTTAGAATGCTTGGTAGGTCAGGTAGATTACATGCATTTCTTTTGACTTATGATATTTATATATTAAGATTATAAATATTTGGCTGGGCATTAGGTGCATACCTGTAATCCCAGTACTTGGTTGGCTGAGATACGAGGATTGTGGGTTCAAAGCTAGCCTCAGCAATTTAGTGAGGCTCTCAGTAATGAAGTGAAACCCTGTTTCCAAAAAATAAAATAAGATAAATAAAATAGGACTGGGGTGTATCTCAGAGGTAGAATGCCCCTGGGTCAATCCCCAGTATCTCTCTCTCTCTCTCTCTCTCTCTCTCTCTCTCTCTCTCTCTCTCTCACTCTCTTTCACACACACACACACACACACACACACACACACACACACACAAAAATAAATATTTATAGCAGTGTGTGTTGGTGCATACCTCTAATCCCAGTATTTGGGAGTCTGAGGCAGGAAGACTGCAGGTTCAAGGCCAGTCTCAGCAACTTCATGAGGCCCTTAGCAACTTAATGAAAAAAAAAAAAATAAAAAAGGTTGGGGTTGTAGCTCAGAGGTAAAATCCCCAGTACTACACACACACAAAATAATATAAATATTTACATATTTATATACCTAATATATCTGTATATTTTATTTATAATAAAATGCAGTTTGTAAATTATTTTTATTTAATTACCTGAAATATAAAGATACCATGAATAGTTTAGATAAGCTTTAAATCTGATTTTTAAAATCAGATGAGTCAGGAACAATTTACAAATATGAAATATAAATAAGAATAAATATGCAAAAACATTCAACTTCATATGATTATTCAAATTAATGCAAATAGAAAGAAGATGCAACATTTTTATTCATCAAATTAGAAGTAAAATCTTTTAAAATTGAGCAGTTGATGCTGATGTGGGTATGGTGAAACCAGTGGTCATAGGCATTGCTCCCAGCGAAGCAATGAATCTCGCGTTTCTAGAGAGACATTTGGCATCAGGTTGTAAAAGCCTGTAAGAATTTCATATTGTTTCACCCAGTAACTCTACCTTAATTAAATCTGAAGACAAATATTCATGAAGAATGTTGATTATATAATTTTAAGTACTTATGAATAACTTAGACATTGAAAAAGAAAAAAAAATCACATCTCTGGAAAGGAAAAAGAAGTGAAAAGAAAATCATAAACTAAGAGGAATGGAGAATCATACTAACGTCAAGTGACTGGTTTGTTTTGGGGATTAAGAACATGTTTTTCCAGGGTAAAAACGAGTGGACCAGCTCTGGGGTCAAGTTGATGTAAGCAACATTGCAAACAATGCACATTTGGGTGAAACTAAGTCCAGGAAAGGATTCTTTTACCCCACACGCCCAAAGGAAGGTTAAAAGAGGTAAGTGGGCTGGAACTGGAAGTGGCGTTGATTAGTTGACTAGTCATCAGAAGCATGGCCCCAGCCAGTCGGTTTTCTGGAAACTTCGGAGGAGAGTGAACAACTCCCAGAGAACCTGGTGAACCAAGCTCCAGGAGCTCAGAACTTGCTGACAGAACCTACCTCTCCCCGGCACACAGATTTTAGGGAATGTTCCTCAGCAGTTCACCCACACACTCTGGGGGGATTTTTATGGTGAGTGCTGAACTGTTTACACCAGTAGTTTAGACTTCGGGTGTTAGAGACAGACAAGTCATGGTTCAAACACTGGTTTCACAACTTAATAACTGATACTTTAGGTAAATTACTGGACTGAAAAGTCTCAGGTTCTGCATCTGTATAATGTGGATAATTGTGTGTGTTTGTGGATGTGCATATGATACAAAGCATGTAGCATGTATGGTGCCATGAAAGAGGGAGATATCTCCTCTAGTCCTCTTAGTTCTTTTCTGGGTTCCTTACTTGGCTCTAAAAAATGGGTTTATGCAAGAGCTGGTTAACAATAGAAAAGCACACAAAAGTTGTATTTATGTTATACATACTTGGGGGTCTTCACAAGAGAGTGAAGGCTGAAGAACTGACTAGACATAATGCTTAAATACTTTCAGACAAAGAATAATGCATTTTTGAAGGAAGGACAGGAAAATGAATATCTGACAAGGGTGTAAATTCTAGGGATGTTACTGAAAGACATCTGTGGTTAGGGAGATGAAGCCAGCGGAAGGTGTGGGAAACTTCAGAATATTTACTCAGGTTCATCGAAGCCCCAGTTCTGGTCTCTGGTGACCAAGGTTGTCTTCCAGCTTTGGTATGTAAGACATCCCTCTTGAAAGAACCCTTATGGCTTGCTGTATGTAGGGAAATTCAGGCCAAAAGGCTCTTTCTGAAGATACAGTTATTCAAGTGACTAAAGCTTGAATTAATTGATACATCAAATTGGCATATTTTGGGATGGTAAGTCTTTAATTCTTTCAGTGTTTAATGCCATAGTCGGTATTTGTTGATGGTATGTAGAAGTAGTACATATATCTGTACATATGTGTATATCGACAAAGTGTCTCTACTAAACTCCAGCTAAGCTCCTCCAACCCTTCATCTTAACTAGGCCTTGATCTTGTCCTATAAAGTCTTGGACAAATCTTAACATTTCTGGTGCTTTGTTTTGATTTTGAAGTGCTGGGGATGGAACCCAGGGCCTCCCACATGCTAGGCAAGTGCTATACCATTGAGCTATATCCCCAGCCCACCTAACAGTTTCTAATGACTCAGGGCCACATATTTTGAAGTACTCTAGCTTCTCCTAAAGCGTTTGCCTGAGAGGTATATGCCCACAATGGAACTGCACTCAGCCATAAACAAAGAATGAAACTGTGTCATTTGAAGGGAAATGGATGGAACTGAAGAAATATCATGCTAAGTTAGGTTAGTCAGTCTCAGAAAGTTAAGGGTATATGTTTACTCCCATTTGTGGAAGCTAAAGACAAAGATAGGAAACATGGGTCTTTAAATAATGCAAAGACAGATGAGTAGAGTAGTTGAAGGGGGTTAAGAGTGAGATCTGGGGAGGAAAAGAGGGAGGACTGGGGAAGGAAACATTTTAAGTGATATTATAGCACTATGTGAAAGTATTATTATCAATCTCCCTCACTCGTGTGGGGAGAGCGGGAGGTGCGTGGAGGTAAAAAGCTATGTGCATATATGTTTTTAACACATGGAATCTCACTATGAAGTATAATTGCAGTGCACCCATGGATTATGAAAAACATATATGAAAAGAATTTACTGTTTGATTTAGACAATACTTAAAGACAATGCACCCGTCTCCCAGTCTCTATGGGAGCGTAGGAACCTCATGCTTAGAAGGACTAGGTCAAACAACCAGATGAGTTTTGTATGGCTCAACTTCCCTTCCCTGCTTTGTATACTTTTAATTTCCCTGACTCCATGAAGCTCTACCCTCCTTTCTTCCTTCTCCCTCAATGGAACAGATAAAAGTTTATAGATGTTTAAAAGATACTCAGAGAAGACTCAACACCTTTTATAGGGCACTTGAATTTTAAAGATTACTGTTTTTTTGTTTGTTACTGAAAATGTAGCTCAGAGATAGAGTTCCTACCTAGCATGTGGAAAGTCCTGTGTTCAATCTTCAGCAAAACACACACACACACACACACACACACACACACACACACACATCACATACTTTTCTCATTTCATAATTACTATAAAGCTTTATTTAATCACCCTATCCATTTTTTCCTGTAGAGATAAACTCATTTAGCCAACATTTATTACAAGTTTGGAACAAAAAACAAAGCAAAAGCAAATATCTAGTCATTTCGCTTTTACAACAACCATAGAAAATAATTGTTGCTAAAAAAGAAAAATGAAATTTAGATTGAGTGAGTAATTATTAGATATTTAGGGACACATCAGGAATTTGAGCTGAATTTCCTTTCTCTTCCTGAATTTTCTGACATCTAGCTCTGGGAGACATATAATACACAGGCTCACTCCTTTTGTACATCTGTGGCAGATTTTTTTTTTTTTTTGCAGTACTGGGAATTGAACCCAGGGGTATTCTACATTTGAGCTACATCACCAGCCCTATTTTTTATTCTTTATCTTGAAACAGGGTCTCACTAAGTCGCAAAAGGCCTCACTAAGTAGCTGAGGCTGGAAGCAAACCTGCCATCCTCCTGTCTCAGCCTCCCAAGTGTCAGGATTACAAGTCTGCGCCACCATGGCCAGCTCATAATAATTTTTTTTTAAATACTAGGGATTGAAACCAGGGGCATTCCTCCCCTGAGCTATACCCTCAGACTTTAAGAAGTATTCTAATTTTTTTTTTTTTTTGCAGTACTGGGGATTGAACTCAGGGGCATTCTACCTCCGAGCTATACCCCCAGTCCTATTTTTTATTCTTTATTTTGAAACCGAGTCTCACTAAGTTGCGGAGGGCCTCACTAGGTAGCTGAGGCTGGCCGCGAACCCGGATCCTCTGGTCTCAGCCTCCCAAATGCTGGGATTACAAGCGTGCGCCACCACGCCCGGCAGAAGTATTCTATTTTGAAACAGGGTCTTGCTAAGTTGCTGAGGGTCTCACTAAGTAGCTGAGGCTGACCTCGAACCTCGGAACCTCCTTCTTCAACCTCCCAAGTACTAGGATTTCAGCCATGCACTACCATTCCTGGTTCAGACATTACTTTTGAGGATGGAAGTCTGTCTTGCCACATGAAAGTGTGGCTACAGAATACTCGCACAAACTCCCAGTCAGGCCCTACCAAGTGATGAGAGTTGGCATGAAAATTTAAACCTATTTGCCTTCTCTGGTCTGGCAAATGATCAGTATAAAGCACAATCATCATGTATTAATTCAAAATACTTGAGCATTAATAATCACATATCTTTTATGTGAAGGAGCTTCAAATAGAACCAAATATTTCTATACCACCTAAAACTTAACAAAAATGAGAGCCCTGTTTCAGAGCTCCTACAGTTCTTAATGTTTGATCCCAAATTCATCCTATTTTCTGATTTATGTTCAGCTCTGTGGCTTTCTAAAATTCTGTTTCTTTTATGATTGCACAATATCATCTTCCAATACCTAATGGGTTAGATACAATGACCATTGAAATGATAAAGTACAATTTCAAAAGAATGACATATATGTAAGTGCCCTTTTCTTTCTCAACTAAAAGGAACTGCTTTAAAATAGAAAATAGGAATATATTTTAAAACCCATAGACTAGGAATACAGTATTCTAAGGAACAATAATTAAAGCTAAGAAGATTATAAATGCAGTTGGGAATGGTTATATCACTTGTTTGTGCACTGAAATTGAAATAATAATGCTCACAATTCTATTGAAAACATGACTGCTAATATCAGTGATGGAACAAATGAAGCTATATTTTAATGAGAAAAAAAAATGGAACGATTCTCCAAGCCTGTGTAATTTATTCAACTGAGAACTAAATATGTTTTTCAAAAACGTATAGTCACTGATATGCTCATGGTTCCTCAGTGCGAAGTGTTAGGAAAGACTCACTACTCCCTGGCATTATTATAGCAAAAAAAAATGAGAGGGTGTGTGAAGTTTCTTCACAAAAGGTTAGTGTTTATTTTGAGGCTGAATTTCTTGTTAGAATGTTATAAGTAATACATGTTTCTCTTGGTTTACAGGTATTATCTGTGTTTGCAGAATGTAATGAAGAGCTAACAGAAGGTCAGGATTTCACCATGATTTAAATCTGTCTTATACTCTGCTGGGAAATGTCCTAAAGATGATACCATATTTTTGTTTGTTTGTTTAAATGTAATACATATGAATTTAGAAATTATGCTATCTGGAAACACAAGTGGGAGGGGAGGTGATAGCTGCTGGACTGATACTGTTAGGGGCAGTCACCTGTACCGTGGGGGTCAGAGTGGCAGCCTCTTTAAATGACTGTTAACATTATTTCAAAGTTATTGATTTATTTATTTTTTTCAGATGAGGCCCTCATGAGAAATCCAAACCCAAGAAACCAAAATTGTAGGGTCACTCAGACTCACTCTATTTTTTTTCTTGGTGGCGCTGGGGATTGAACCCAGGAACATTCCATCTCTGAGCTACTCCCTATCTCCCAGCCCTATTTTATTTTTTATTTAGAGACAGGGTCTCACTAAGTTGAAGAAGGCCTTGCTAAGTTACCTAGGCAGGTGGTGAGTCTTCAGTCCTCCTGTCTCAGCCTCCTGAGTACTGAGATTACGGGTGCGTGCCACCGCGCCAGGCTCAGACTCACTCTTTTAGGTCATCTAGAGTGTACCTGGCTCATTATAATATTACTTTTTCTACCCAGAGGGTGTTCCTGTCCACCATTTTTGTACATGTGACCCCTGAAGAAGTACAAGTTCTAATTAAGCATGCTCCGGAACATGCCTATCTCGTCTCATCAATAAAATTTCTGGCTTGCTTTGTCCAGAGAGACATTGTCTGCTCTTCTTGCTTGCTGCAAGTAAGAAGCCTCTCTTCACTCTAGTCTTCCCTAGTTGTGTTTATTGCTTCTGCCCTCACCAAGGAGCAAACGCATTGTGCTCAGTTACAGAGGGAGTCAGAGGCACCAGGATGGAGAAGGTGGTTTGTCTTGTTGCTGAGTTTTGTGAGTAACATGAACTTTGGTTTACAACACAAAGGCTGTGTCATCTGACCACTGCCAATCTTATGGGTTTAAAGCGGGAGCAAATCTAGCCCTAACCAAGGACACTGTGATTTTCAGAATTAGTAGCAGGAGTTGAAGACCTCTGCCATGAGGCTTTGTCTTAACTACACTGCTCATCGGGAAGTCGAGAGGGAGGACTCCCAGAGCTCACCGCTCCTTCCACGCCACTTCTCAGTCTTTGCTCTAATGCACACTTCTTATGATGGCTTCATTGAACTCACTCTATTTAAAATTGAATCTCTATTTATTCTGATATTTCCTACCCTTTTTTGTTCTTTTTAACCCCCTTCACAGTAATTATCACCATCTCATATACTATATATTTCACTTATGTTTTATTTATTGGCTGTTTTCTAAACTGACATTTAAACTCCATGTAAGTGTCTCTAAAATCTATTTTGTTTGCTAATGTTTTCAGCGTTAGATCCAAATTTTGTAGAGGCAGGAGCTTCTACAATTTGGTTGCATCTCTTAAGAGCATAAATAGGATATGAGAATTGGTATTTATTCAGTATGACAAGAAAAATTACAACCATATTGTACTTTTAAAAAAGTTTACAGGCCGGGCGTGGTGGCGCACGCTTGTAATCCCAGCATTCGGGAGGCTGAGACCGGAGGATCCGGGTTCAAGGCCAGCCTCAGCTACCTAGTGAGGCCCTCCGCAACTTAGTGAGACTCGGTTTCAAAATAAAGAATAAAAAAAAAAATAGGGCTGGGGGTATAGCTCGAAGGTAGAATGCCCCTGAGTTCAATCCCCAGTACCGCAAAAAAAAAAAAAAAAAAAAAAACCAAACTTTACAGGTGTATCATATGACGCAGCTCTATCACTCCTTGGAATCTTTCCAAAAGAATTAGTGATAATACAATAGTGATACATGCATACCCATGTTTATAGCACCATGATTTACAATCATCAAATTATGGAACCAACTGGTGTCTGTCAACAAATGAATGCATAAAGAAAAGAAAATGTGGTAGATATACACACGATGGAATTTTACTCAGCCATAAAAGAAAGAACAACAATATTATGTCCTTTGCAGGAAATCGATGGAACCAGGGACTACTAGGCTAAGTGAGAATAGTCAGTGTCAGAAAGTCAAAGGTGGTATGTTTTCTCCCATGTGGAAGGTGGAGAGAAAATAGGAAGCAAAAGGGACTTCAGATAAGTGAGGAGAGAAACCAGTAGAACAGTGGAAGGAGATGGGGAGAGGGAGGTAGAGAGAGGAAAATGTCAAATAATGACATTTCCATATATCAAGGTATCACTACCAATTTCCTTAACACTATGGGAAGGTGCAGAAGGGGGTCTGCAGGGAAAAACACCAAGTACTCTGTGTATGTGTGTTTGTATCACTTTGAATGTTAGTATGATATATGATTATAATGCACCAATGAAAACATATTCAAAAAGTTTACAAATATAAGTTGGGCATAGTGGTGCATGCTTGTAATCTTAGTACTTGTGAGGCCGAGACAAGAGAATTGCAGGTTCGTAGTCAGCCTCAGCAACTTAGTGAGACCCTGTTTCAAAATAAAAAATATAATAGGGCTGGGGGTGTATCTTAGAGGTAGAATGCTCCTGGGTTCAATCCCCAATACCACACACACACACACACACACACACACACACACACACACACAGTTTATAGATGTAAAGACAACAAAAGAACAAATAAACAAATTGTCCAAACATTCTGCTGTATACTCTTTAACTAATATTAAATAACAATTTTGTAATAAAAATTCCATTGAAAGCCTCTGGTATGACCAACTGGAATTTTACTTTCTCCTTCATAACTATTATTGGTAAAGTCATATGAACTTTTAGAATTGTTGTTAAATTTGGGAAATGCCAGTCAATTTTTTTCCAGTTTGGAAGAATGTTTTGCATGCTAGCCTCTGCTCTGCCCATTTCAGTCCTCCTTTATACATATATTTCCAGTAGAGAAATATGGAAAGATGTGGGCATCTTCAGGTCATGAGATGAACTCTGGCTGGCTGGATGAGCAGAGTCTTTCTGGAAGAAGTAGCCACATCCAGAGAGCCCAAAAGAATGTAACTAAACTCAAAAGGGATTGTAAACCACAAAAATATAACCCACTAGACACAAAGAGCGTCCTTAACTAAGTCCCCCCTAGGAGAATTGCACAATTACCTGTAGCTATTGCAACATCACCGTGCACGAAGGGTTGTGTTGGGAAAGAAGGAATCACGGTGACAAGAGACAGTGGTCTGAACCAACTGCAGTCAAAATATCTGACACAGGATCATTACAAAAGAATATGACCTCCACTGACCTTTTGGTGGCCACCTGTGACAATGAGAAGCAAAAAGCTAAAGGTTCCACGGCTCCACGGTCAATCTCTCTGCTGCAGTGTCTAAAACTGTGCTGGTCACACAAGGGAAGCCCAGCAAAGTCTATTTAAACAAAATGTTTGTTATATGGGCTTTGCCAGATTGGTAAATTTGCCAGCTAAGATGTAGGAGACCCTATGGGATATGTACG
>PVLC010000136.1:232423-298060 GCA_004027655.1 Graphiurus murinus
TATTTGCAAGGAAATGGAGGGAACTGGAAAACATTATGTTAAGTGAGATTAGTCAGTCACAAAAAGTTAAAAATCAAATGCTCTCCCTAATATGTGGAAGCTAGGGAGAA
Organism: Graphiurus murinus; assembly: GCA_004027655.1. NCBI lineage: Eukaryota > Metazoa > Chordata > Mammalia > Rodentia > Gliridae > Graphiurus > Graphiurus murinus. Next base: position 232,534 of record PVLC010000136.1, read on the forward strand.
AATGGGACATAAGAGGGACTCCAGATGAAGGAGAATTCTTAGGTGAACAAAGAATTTGACTTAATGGAAGGTAATGGGAGGAGGGGGGGGACACCCTAATGAGCATGATGTACTTACAAGATCACATCAAAGTCAATCACTAAACTGACCTGGAGAAGGAGGGAGAAGGAGGGAGGGGGGTGGAAATTGGGGAAGGGTTAATGAGAAATATGTGCATGGATGTCTTTACTGGTACTAGCTTGTACCCAACAAAGATGTGTGATTAACCCTGTTGTACCCAAGAAATGTATAAAAATCCATGCTAAAAAAAATAAAAAATGAAAAAAAAAGATGTAGGAGACCCATGTTTGAATTTCATAAAAACAACAAATAATGTTTAGTATATGTTCATACAATATTTGGGATATAATGAAACAAAAATCTTATTCACTGATTACCTGAAATTTAAATTTAACTGGTCATAATGTATTTTTATTTACCAAATCTGACAATCTTACTGTTTGGTTTATGAGAAGTCTGTTTAATATCAGGTAAAGTAAAAATTTACTTATAGCTTCTACTTTTGGTCTTGGTCTTTGAATTTAAAGAATTTTATTTTGGACATCCAAAGATTTATTCCAACTGCAATTTTTTGTGATAATTAACAGGAGGTGTGGTTTCCACTTAACACTTCTGACTATTTCATCTAAATAGTTTCTTAGTCCATTGCGCGTCCCTTTAAGAAAGGCCCATCTCAGCTGATGCCAAAGGGAGGCCAAGCTCGGGCAGTGGGTCTGCACTGGGTGCTGAGTAGATTATCTGTAGGAGATTTATAAACAATAATAGCAGTGTCCGAAAGCTACTTAGCTCTTATTATCATCATGTCTTGGCAGTTCTAAACAGTAACATAGGCAAATCTCTATTGGTGCCAATCTCTATTGCCGCCCCACCCAGTGGGTCTGTCACTGTTTTGAATTGCTGTCTCCCAGCTTAGCACTGGTGTAATTGAGGGCAAGGTAATTTTTCTGCAAATGTTTTTGAACTAAATTTAAGTCTCACTGAGTGAGACTTCATCTATAGCAACTTTATTAGACTTTTTCCTTTTTGTATCAAGTTTCTCTAAAAATCCCCCATTTTTCTTCCAGCCCTCCCACTAAGTTTCTTCACTCACCAAGTCAATTTCCAGAGCCACACTTTATTTCCCATTCTCTTCTCTAGTACTGTCACCATCTCCAGCAGCAAGGCAAAATGCTCTGAAGCCTTGCCATCATGATTCTCCCCTGTATCTGGACCAGACCATCTGTGTTGTGGGATGCTTTTTATTTGGTTTATAATGTGTGGCTTATGTATTGGCAAGGACTGTTTTAAGTGTTACCTATTACGCATAGCAGATGAGTGTCAGAATGTTAAAATATTGCATAAAATATGAGTATCTGTGATGGGCCAGATATTCTTCAAAGCACTTTACAATAAACACCCTTACCTAAGAGGCAAGTGTTTTTAGTATCTCCTCTTCACAGATAAGGCACCAAGAAGTGAAGCCAATGCGCCTCATGTCTCCCAGTACTTAAGTGGTGGAGCCAGCGTTCAAACCCCAGTTCATTTCAGAGACCGAACCAATTCAGGTCTGGTATTTTATGTGTGTCATCTAATCTTCATGCTGGTAGCTATACTACTCCCACTTTACAGATGAAGAAGGTGTGGATTGGAAGAACAAAGTATTGTGTCCAAATCCCTCCAGCTGGTCTGTGGAGGGAATGGACTATGGGAGTAAGTCCCTCTCCATGGATCCAGGCCTCCTCATGCATCAGCTTCGATAGGTTTGTAATGGTGCCGAGCTGCCCCTGCAGAGGGCCTGGGAGACTTCGGAATCACCTGAGAAGATGTCACTGTACATGAGAAACCACCTAAAGAAAGGGCGACAGGAAAAGACCAAGTTCCCCATTGTTGTCATTGGAGAGCGAGTTACCGGAGGGCCCTCCGCTAGTGCTGTTTTCCAAGTTCCCTTCATCTGTCCTCTCTTTGGGCCCCCAGTGCCTGCCATGCAGGGTGGGAGACTCCTGTCCCATGGGCACCTTGGAGAAAGTCATGCAGAGAGGATCAGAACTCTCTTCTTTTCTATTTAAAATTAAAATTTACAAACTAAGCTTTACAACATTCACTGTGTAGTGAATGTTATGATTTGGCCATACATATTTTCTCTGGGTTTCCTATTCAGTGGAAAGAATGTTAACAGGAAGGGGAGAAAAGCTAAAAACATTTGTGTTTGAATTTCTTGATGGAGTCTTACACACTTGTCTCTCCTGGCTAAAATTCTGAAAGTAGGTAAAATGTTTATTTTATTGTCTGTGAATGATTAGTTACAGGTTAACTTTGTTAAACATAAAATGCATGGAATTAATAAAAACACACACTAGAATAAAAATGGTTAGGAAACAGAAATGCAGTGTAGAGAGGGAAGCTCAGGAGGCAGTGCGCTGCATACTAGCATCTGCCTCTCCTGTTTGCTGCTTGGCTCAAGTTTTCATTTTGCAATCGATTGTTTCTGCATCTGCAAGGCACAACCTTGGATACTTTTTCATGTGTTTATGGGAATGCTTGTAAGATTGCTTTGGATGAAAATGTAGAGAACTGATACTTGAAAAGTTTTCTAGGCTTTTTTTTTTTTTTTTTTTTCTTCATGTACCATTTAGATAAGAGAAGAACTGAAGAGATCAAGGATAAAAGTAAAAGTGTGAATGACATGGGCAAGAACTGTTTTTCAAAAAGGGCTTATGGCTCCAGCAAAACAAGGGTCTGTTGGTTTATGTCTTTCCCCATTTCGCTACAATCATTGTCTCAGGAATGAATTCATATTCTGCATCATTTTCGGTTACCTTTATAGTCTTTCTTATAAGAATGAGGAATGAAAATTTTAATGCCTCATATATTCTATGAATTACTGTAGATGGCTAGACTGCACTACTTTGATCTTTCCTATATTCTGTGGTTTGATTGGATCGTGATGTGAATGGAAAACAGCACAAAACAAATCAGTTTCTGAGAGAACGACTTTAACAAGAACAGGGGGAAAAGGCACCTCAGCCCACTTCAGAATATTACATATGTGGCAGGGAGAGTGCAGGCAGCAGCTCCTGTGTCCAACTCAAAATGATCTCTGTCTGTCTGGTTGCTATACATTCTGATCCAAGAATCCATTACTAAAAATGATGATCACACTTTGGCATAAATAATAGTTTATTATGTTTTAGATTTATGGTTTTGTTCCCTGTGTGTCTGCACAACAGCTCGCACACTGTAGGTACACAGTACCCATGGAATTAACAACTGAATGAATGAATGAATGAAAGAATTCAGCATTAATATGCTGAAATAAATGGGACTGTACAGATCATTTTTATCCTCCTGCACATGCTTCTTTAATGCAAATTAGCTCATAGTAAATAAAAGAATCATATTATTATTATGCAGAAATTGGGTTGGTTCATGGGAGATTTTTCCCAGCATTTAAATTGTGTCATTAAGTAATATCAGCCAATTGCCAAATACAGCAGCACAGTGGAATGCCGCATGCTGGCAGGAGCACCCAGGGTGGACAGCACCTTCGTGGCATTTCTTCGTGGCTCAGTTTGGCCACGCGCTCTGTTTATTGTGTGGTTTCTCTGCTACAGGGCTGTTTTAGCTTAATCCTCTACATACTCCCCTTCAATCAAACTATTATTATTTTATTTAAAAGTAAAGTCTTGCAATACCAATACTTGGGAAGCAGAGGTAGGAGGATCGCAGGTTTGAGGTCAGCTTGAGCAATTTAGTAAGACCCCCAGCAACATAGAGAGACACTGTTCCAAAATAAAAAAAAAATAATAAAATATAAAGGATTGGGGGTATAGCTTAGAAGTTGAATATTCCTAGGTTCAAGCCCCAGTGCCATATAAGTAAGTACATATATAAATAAACAAATAAGTGTAAAGTCCTATATCTATTATAGAATTATTTTAAATAAAAAATTCAGCCTGTCTTTTTTTTTTTTTTTCCAAATTGGAATTTAATTTTCTTTTAGTGCTCTGGTTTCAAAATTCCATAGATCTGACAGTCTTTCCTCCCAACTCTCCTAAATACTTATTTTTAGTAATTTTGAAGAACACAAGGCTTTGTTTTCAGGAATACACATATTTTATTATAGTTAAAATATATATTGGTTATTAAACACATAAGGAAGGGGGAGAAAGGGAAGAATTGAGAATTAAGGAAAAGAATTAGCCTGTGTAGAGGAAGGGGGAAATGATTTGATAAGTCTCTCTGAACCAAAAGTAATATAAAATAAATAAATAAATAAAAAAAACTTAAAGCATCAGAGAAAGCAAAGCATGGTGGTGTATACCTACAATCCCAGTACTTGGGAGGCTGAGACAGTATGATCACAGTTTCAAGGATAGCCTCAGCAACATAGCTAGATTCTCAGTAATCTAGCTAGGTCCTATTTCAAATTAGCAACAACAAAAAATAAAATAAAATAAAATAAAATAAAATAAAATAAAATAAAATAAAATAAAATAAAATAAAATAAAATGGGCTGGTGGTGTATCTTGGAGGTACAATGCCTCTGAGTTCAATCCCCAGTAACACACACACACACACACACACACACACACACACACACATGCAAATATGCACACATGTATACATCATAGATACATAAGATTTTGAAGATCACATATTCCTATTCATTTCTTTTTCTTTTCTTTTCTTTTTTTTTGTACTAGGAATTGAACCCACAGGCATTTTACCTCTGAGCTACATCCCCAGACCGATTTTATTTCTAATTTGGAAACAGGGTCTCACTAGGTTGCTGAGAGTCTCACTAAATTGCTGAGGCGGTCTTCCAACCTGCCATCCTTCTATCTCAGCTTCCCAAGTACTAGAATTACAAGCATGCGCCACCACACTCAGCTTCCTACTTATTTCTTTATAGACAGAGAATATCACCCAGAAGGCGTTGGTGAATTGCAAAAGACCTTCACTTGGTATTGACAAACTGAAACCAGTGCCATGTACTGGGACTCTTGTCTTAGCATTTCTTACACGTGTGGAAACTGGGTCTCTTTCTGGTACCCTCTACAACTTCTTATGAGCCTTGCATCACACTAATGCCTTAGTTTTCTTATGGGTAAAGCAAAGACTTCTTTCCTCACTACTAGCTTGTGCTCTAAATAGATAGCCATGCCTCTCAGTTTGCCTGTGCACAACCAATTTGTATTAGCAACTCCTGTTTGCTAATTATTAATAGTCTCTGTTCTTTGTAAAAGTGACCTGGTTTGGAAGATAAATTCTTCTTTGTCTTCTTATTTAGTAGTACTAAGGATTGAACCCTGCAGAGTTCTACCTCCAAGCTACACCCTCCGCCCTATCTTATTTTTTAATTTTGAAACACAGTCTCACTAAGTTGCTGATGGCCTTGCTAAGTTGCTGAGACTGGCCTTGACCTGCGATCTTTCTGTCTTAGCATCCTGAGTATTGTGATTACTGGCATGTGCTACCATGCAGAGCTTGGGCAATAAATTCTAACGGCTATCCTAGTTATGAGGCCCTATCAGTCCTCCCCAAAGTACATGTCTCATGTCTCCCGTCTCCCTCTTTGCATATTCAAATCCTATCCATTCTGGAGAACGATGTTTGAATTCAGGCTGATGCATGGTCAGAGTGGTGTACTGAGCAGCTATCTTCAGTCTCTGAATTCCCTAGGATTTTATATCTAAGTCTCTGATGCTATATCATCTTGAAGTCTATGTCCCATGGTTTCTTTTAGTGTTTCTCACAGGTGCCACGTCTACTCTTTGACATGCAGATTTCTCTCTAATGTCAGAAGATGTTCTGCAGTGCTGGATGTCATGGGACCCCACAGTAAAGTGACACCTCAATACATCTCCACCCATCTCCAACCTACCCAGCTCCCAGAAAGGACAGAATTCACATTCACGTCCCCCCACCAATTGTAAACCATAGATAAGACTGTTAGCTCAATGAGGCAGGACCAAGGTTTGATTTACTTTATATCCTTTCTCTCCCCCTTACAACCCACCCAAATTGTCAGCTAGGGTAAATATTAGTAGAATAGATGACTAAAAGGGTCACTGTAGGCATCTGCTGTAATTTAACCTTTCTGTTCCAAACTAAGAGAAATTGAGAGAAAATGGACATGCTCAGCTTCAGTTGGGGAGAGGTGATGCCTAAACGCCTTAGCAGACCTGGCCCTTCTCTCTACTTCTCCATTTGTGCTAGACTAGATCTGAGCTGCTCGGTATATGTGGGAATCCTGGAAAGTGATGGACAGGCCAACCAACTCCACCACAGCCTGTGCTTGATTAGGGACAATCAGAGACTCTCCTTTTGAACAGAACGGCCAGTGCTATGATCACCGCCACTGCCACTCTTCCTATCCTCCTCTTCGTAAGAGTAATTACAATAGCCAACAAGCCTTTGATGGTTTCTTAGATGCCAGACACTCTTCTAACTTTTTATATCAGTTAAATGATTGAATCCTTGCAAGACAACAATAAAAGGGATTTCTATGTGTTGTTAATCTTCCCTTTAACAGATGAAGAAACTGAGGCACAAATAGGTTAAATATCCAAGTGTGGTAGAGTGAGGATTTGAACTCAGACAGTCTGACTTACTCACCATCTGTCACTACAAAGAACCTACTTCTGTGTCACTGTGCCTCTTTCATCCTGAGACTCATGATCTGGTCACAGCGTTGGCTGACTCTGGAACACCTCTCCCAGTCCTTTTGAATTTGCATGTGCAGCATTGTCATGTGTCATGCTCAGAGCTATACATTTTCTGCCATTCTTCAGGGACTTTTGATAACACTGCTTTCATTTGAGATTAGAAAGGTACATGTAAAGTATGTTCACACACACACACACACACACACACACACACACACACACACACACACACACCCTTGTATGGAGAAAGAGTATGCTGGACAGGCAAGGTGGTGAGGTTAAGAGCACTCTTCCAGTGCCAGTTTTCTTGGGTTCAGACGCCAGCTGTACTGAAGACTGGCTGTGTAGATTCATGTGAAAACCTGTCTCAATGGCGAGATCTTGAAAATGAGGGTAAAATTAATAAATACCTCAGAGAGTTGATACTGGGGTCATGAAATAATGTACCTGAACATTAGACTTGAGCCTGGCACAAAAAAGTTCTAGGTAATCCTAGTATCAATCACTTTAATGAGGTCATCCATGAACTGCTTCTAAGAGTAGCTGTCTTCAGTTTTTATTACAGGAGAAATCTAAGTGTGCAACACCCTTGTTTCTGGTGGGGTGGGCTGGAAGCAATGAGACCCATATTTGAGCAATGGATTGCGAATCTACTGGCCCTACCCCTCTTTCTCTCATTGCCATGTCTGCAAACTGAAAGAAGAAAGGAAGTTCATGTTCATCAAGATCCTAAAGAGAATTCTCATAAATGAGTAAGTACTAAGTGTTCTATTATGAAGGAGATATAGTAGTGCTTTTCTCAGGGCTGGCTGCGTGATTTTCCTGCTCAGATAATATAGTCTCTCCAAGGACCCCATCACTTCAGTTGTTGTGGGGAACAAATGCCAGCAGCACTTTGAGGAATATAATCTAAGAACAAAAAATCGCTCCATTACAGAGGGAAATGTAAAGCTGTCTATTTCCCCTCTGTGACATTCTTGCCATTAAAGGCAAGAATTCCATTTTATTGGCTTCTTGTAATCAAGATGATGTGACCTTTACAGGATTAATATCTCATTCTTTTGCTAACTAATTTACTCTAATACACAGGAAGATGCTTTACAGTGTGAAAAACACCTTGGGGTATTGGGATTGCATATAATAGCCAGAATAAAGCCATTATAGTTGGATATATAGAAGGAGTAAAATCTTAAATAAAAATTTGTAACTATAGGATATGAAAAATTTCTTTTTTGTAATGTCAGAGTTTTGCTTTTATTAGTTCTTTGTTAAAAGAACGCCTCTATTTTTTGCAATAAAATTTCAAGGGTCTTTACTTTTACTTCGGCTCCTGTCATCTTTACTTCTCTTATTCTTGTCTTTCTTCATTTTATACAAAGCCAAATTAGGGAGCCCTATCACAGGCTCAATATTAATTTGTATCTAGCCATAGGAAAGACTCCAAGGACCTATATGTGTGCTGCCTGCCTCATTAGATTGTGAACTTAGCCGAACTACGGACCTTCTGAATCTCTTAATTCCCAAGACCCAAATAAAGTTGCTGCACACAGCAGATGACCAGTCAATGTATGATACATAAATAGTGATTTTCCTCTACACTTGAGAAATTCAACATTTGCATTTCACACAATCCCAGGTAGGATAAAAGTGTCCACTCTGGAGCCGGGCGTGGTGGTGCATGCTTGTAATCCCAGCATTCGGGAGGCTGAGACCGGAGGATCCGGGTTCGCGGCCAGCCTCAGCTACCTAGTGAGGCACCCCACAACTTAGTGAGACTCGGTTTCAAAATAAAAGAATAAAAAATAGGGCTGGGGATATAGCTCGGAGGTAGAATGCCCCTGAGTTCCATTCCCAGTACCGCTAAAAAAAAAAAAAAAAAAGTGTCCACTCTGCAATCACCAGGAGCATCCTTGCAAAGTCTGGGTGCTCAAGGTAGCAATTACTGCTGGGGCCAGCCACTAACTCTAAATTTAGCCTTCCTTCCAGCCATTGCCAGGACGTGCAATTTCCTTTGTGGTCCTTCTGCTCTTAATTTCCCAGAAAATAATATTGACAGCTAATTGATTCAACTTTTCAAAAACCAAACACTGTTATAAGTAAGTACTTTGCATGCAAAAACACCAACCCTCCACACCCTATGAGGTAGGTACTTATGAGAAGGAAATTGAGTGTTGAAATCAGGTTCTATCTCAAATGCTCCAGATCCAGGCCTAACCTGTGTAATTAGGGGGTGCTACAGCAAACATCGCAGCTATTGGTGGACAGCTTGGGCGCTTCACCCTTCTCTTTCCTCTCTGTGCTCTTGGTGATCTCAATTATTTCCATTCCCTAAAAAAAGAATTGTATCTTCCCCTAATTTATGTCTTCTGTCATCTGAGATCTCCTTTCCCAGTAAACTGCTCCACTCTCTGTGTCAGACATCAGACATCCCAAGCCTAACAAGCTCTCTGCTTTTTCCAGGTTTCTTCCCTGGTCCATCAACCTTCCCTTTCCCAGGGAACGTAGCACGTCTCCAGCACTGGGCTGGAAATCTGCAAGTCTTGCCCATTTCCTCTCCTAAGAGGTATTGAAGCTTTTTTTTTTTTTTTTTTTTTTTGCATCTTCACTCAAAGGACCTTAGTCCACACCACCTGCAGCTCCAACCACCAGAGCCTGCTCTCTCCATGGTTTCTCTCTAATCCATTCTCCACACTGAAAGAAAAAAAGTTTTAACATGTAAATGGTTTATCATATCAGTTTTGTTTTGTCATTTAAAATGAAGTGACATAATCTTAAATAGCTTTCTCTTTGAATGAGTGCCAATCTTTTACCATGGTATACAAGAACCTGTATGATCACATCCTCCTGTATCTCTGTTGTAGCTATTATGACTTTCAGTTACTTTATTTGTAATAAAGGTTGATTACAAATCTACATTTATTTCTAAAGCGTAAGATTTTTAAGAGCAGGGACAATATTAGTTCAACTTACTATTGTATCCTCACCACCTAACATCCTTTTTGACACATGATAAGCACACACAAAAAATTTGGTAAACATATAAGAAGAGTTTTCTATCCTGTTTTGCCCACATATTTTCCACCTGAATCTATTACATCCCCATTCCTCCTCTTCCTTTCTCCAGATTACTACACTTCCTATTTTACTAAGAATATTAGATGGAAATCTTTCAATCTTTCCTTCTGTTTCACTATTTCTGCTTTTGACCTTTTCTATCTCCACACCTTCCTTCCCACCTTGAACAAAAGAGTATGTCTCTTGTATGACTCACCAGCTTCCCACCTGGGTTCTTACTCTAGCTCACTTCCACCTCAGGACCCGCTCCTTCCAGCCTTTCTCCCCAACACCTCAATCTTGTCTTCTCCAAGTGGCTGCTCCCTTCCCCCTTGACATATCCAGGTGTCTTCCATTCTTTGGCGCCTCCTTTCGGTCACATCTCATTCCTTGCTCTTCTTGTATTGTCAAAAGTCTCGCTGTGCTGCGACATCCATTTTTTCTAGTCTTTTGGTTTTTTGTTTTATTTTGTCTGTTTTCTGTATGTCTCTGCAAGATAAACATAATTTGACTTTGGGTAAAATTTTTTTGTGTGTGTGTCACCAATGATCAAATCTAATTAAATTTCACCACAGTGGCCTATGCCCAATGTCAAACATGACTCTTTTTGAAACTTGATTCTATTGTTCTCAGAATTCTAGGCCATCTCTGTCTATGGTCTTTTTCTAGTTCTATATTTAGCAGTTCCTGTTTTTTTGGAATCTCTATTATTTCACTGCCTTCTTAACTTGTATTTCTTCATAAGTTAGTCTTACCTTTGGGTTTCTTTCTTTGTACTGTCTTTTCCCCATACACACATACAAAAAACCCTCATTTACTTCCAACATAGCTTGAGCTTCTCTGCCGTTTAGATCCATTTTCCCCAAAGCTTCTGCTTTTATTTATGTCATCACAGTCTTTTCAGCCTTCACTTAGCCTGTTCATTGCTACTATCCTACTTCTTCTTAGTTCCCAGATCGCGCCTTATAACATAGCACCATAGGCACTCAATGGAGGATTGTTGGTTGAGCTAAGGCCATCCATCATCTCACTTCTAGATTTGTGTGATAAGTCACACACGATCACCATCTTCCCAACCAAGACCCTCTCCAGCTGATTCTTTACTCTGCCCTACAACGTGTTGGTCTTCCCATTTTCATTGTCAAGATTATTGCAGGAATAGAAACCTGGTTTTATCTTTTGAGACAACCCTATTGAACTGTAATTGCTGTCTAGAGTAAAGTGTTAAGAAGGTTTCCGAGGTCCTGTCAGGGCTCAGTAGTGGAGAATGTGATGATTTCTTAATCATAGCTGCCATGAGTTCAGGAAGAAGAAATATAGAAGATAGACACTGTGTGATCACTTTGTTTTTCAACCCTGGACTAAAGGACACACACTTCCATTATTAATCTAGTATGATAAAAAAGCAGACCCTAAATTTTTTGTTCATGGTTTGTGGCTCAGATCTTCCTTTCAACTAACATCTCTAGTTATTTATAATTCCCAATATTTTTCTTTGGAAAAACTCACTCTTCTTCCATTTTTTCATGCTAGGGTTGCTTATGTATTTCCCAAATGTGGACACTTTTAAAAAATGGTCTTACCTCCTTTGTCTCTTCTCAATTTAGATCCACTCCTTTCCATAACCCCTTTGCTGAACATTTTCCTGCAGAGCAGTGTCTTCTGGAGTTTACCATACAGGTTATGTGAGCTGTTCATTTATCACTGAAGCACATACTACTTTGAGATATAGTGAGGTATTTTTGCATAAACCATTAGGCATGCTTTATGGTGTTAGCTTCCTTTTTATTTGTTGTATCTTCAATTATATGTTAAGGGCTTATGTGGGCCTTGCATATGCGCTGCCTGTTTACACTTACCCATGCCATGTTGTAATCTTCTTGGTTAGAAGATTGTCCATCTAACAAATTGTCTTTCACATAGCAGGTGCTCATAACATAGATTTAAATTAGATATTTCTTCATTCATTATGTTTTACTCTGTACTTTATGATAGTTTAAAAATAGTGAAGTAAAAAATCTTGTCAAAAATAAATAATACTGATACTGATTTCCATACATTTGGTTCAAATGAAGATTAGAAATACTAAGAGTGTCACTGTAACAATGCATGGAGAGACATGCTTCATTCTTTAATAAACCTTATCACTCAGAGGAGCTCTCAGTGCTATTTCTGGTTCCTGACTATTATAACAAAATGATACCACTACTTCTGCTTATACAATCAGCATTTTCAGATGCTAATAAACATGCTATCAAAATGAAGCCATAGTTCTATCAGATACCAGGAGCACAGGACCTCCAACTGTGCAAATACAGGTGTGAAACCAGGATCTGGGCTGGGACTTAACTAGTCCAAGAGATAATGATTGTGTTCTCCCACTATGCTGAGTGCAAGGAGAGCTAAGTAGCGTCGGGACTCTTAATTTTAATAGACTGAGATGGATATCTGAGGGTTCACCCCACAGATCAACTTGGACTCTTGGGAACATATCCAGGTCAACTGGAATCTTTGAAAAGAACAGTCTCCTGGAGATATTCAGAATGGCCCCTCTCTTCTTAGATAACTGCAGCTCTCTATGTGAAGACTGAAAAATCTCTAGAAGACCTCATGGAACAAAGATAGGCATGCGCCGTGCAAGAGGGTTGAAGGTCCCATTCAAGTGGCCTCAGGATGCCCAGGAATGTCTTAGAGAGGTGCAACTTAATTGCAGCCATTATTGATTCCCACTAGGGGGCACCAAAACGATGCCTCTGCTTGCCCTTCTTTATTTCTAGTGGCAAGAATTATTTTACAATGAGATGAAAAGAATTCTGTATGCAATTATTTGAGTATGAGGACAAGTTGGTAATGGTTTATATTTATAATTCACTCACACAGCCTGCTTTTAATACCTGCAATCTCTTTATTAATGAACTAGAAATTGGCTGCTTCCAAGAGGAGGTAATGTCCTCCTGATGGATGGTGCACTGGGCCAGGAGTCAGCCGACCCAGGAACCAGGACAGAATGGGAGGTAGAAGGGTCATCAGAGGTTATAATCTGACCTCCTGCTAATTCAAATAGCCTCTACAATCCCCCTGACAAGCGATCATCCACTTCCAGTTCAGGAGGACCAGTGGGTAATTGTGTGATTAGGCAAACCACTTAGTAAGTACATTATAGAATCACGGGATGATTGAGCAGGAGAGGACCTTGGAGATGAGCTAGTCAAGCCTTCCAATAAGAGATGAGGGCCAGCCAGTCAAGTGACTCCCCTCTGAAGGTCAGCAGAACAGCTGGAGCTGAGCATCCTGACGCCCAAGTCAGAGGATCACTAGGCCGTGCAGCTCCTCTGTTGCCTAAGTGAAGGGAGTGACGACGAGTCCTAGACATTGGCACATTAGGAAGAGCATTGCAAATTGAGGATACTGTCACTGAATATTCTGGGGTTATGGCAAAATCTAAAAGGGGGAGGGAGGTGGCAAGAGTTATGGGGACAGTTACAAGTTAGTTCAAATCAAGCAGCGTGTCCCAAGCTCAATGGTGTTATGCATAGGAACAAATGACCCTTCCTTCCCTTCTTCCTTCCTTCCTTCCTTCCTTCCTTCCTCCCTCCCTCCCTCCCTCCCTCCCTCCCTTCCTTCCTTCCTTCCTTCCTTCCTTCCTTCCTTCCTTCCTTCCTTCCCTCCTTGTATTGGGGGTTGAACCCAGGAGCATTCTACCTCTGAACTACACCCAGCCTTTTTTATTTTTAGTTTGAAACAGGTCTCGCTTGCTGAGGCTGGCCTCAAACCTGTGATCCTCCTGCCTCAGCCTTCCCAGTCCTGGGATTACAGACTGTGCTACCTTTCTCCATGAATAATACTATTTTCTTGAGGACTACTTTCAGAAAAGCTAAAGTCAGCACCATCAGAATTGAACACCAAATATTTATCTTTCTAGTAATCTTGACTTGCCCTTGGGATTAGAGGAATTCACTCATTAAATTCTTCATTCAGATTTCACTTTTTAGTTCATTTTGTCAGGCATATCTCTAAGATATAAGTAACTTTTCAGATACATATATCTCCTCCTCAAACTGTGATACTTTCAGCCCAAGCTCTGTATTTGAACAGCTTGAGGACTCATTTGAATCACACTTGGCTTGTGGGTGCTCAGAAAGTGTGTGATATCTTAAGGAGTTGCCTTCCAGAGATTTAAAAGCTGTTTTAAAGTGAAGTACATCAAAATTCTCTAAATTACATATGGTTTAATCTAGGAAGGGACAATTGAAGTCTTCATTAAAATAGATTTATTCCAATTTCATATGTAGAAATAAATTTTCTTGAGATAACTCAGTATATGCCTATCCAGATTGTAGCATTTCCCTACTTTCTAAATTAAATGTTGCTGCATGCGAATCTTGGCCCTATATTGGCATATATTAAAAGGCTTAGTCATCATTATTGTAAATATCCCTGAATTGAGTCAGGTTTCATTGGAACTTACAAGTAACATCCCTTTCTTGTCTCTCTTTTTAAAATTCTTACTTATATTTTCCTGTACTGCTTTACGTTTGCTTGCTATTTTCTTTCTTTTGTCTATTTCAGCCTTTGTCAAGAACATAAAACCGTCTTCTGTTATATAAAAACCTAATATTCTCCATCTTCAGTTAAAGGGACAGTGTTGAACTTTTATGTAGTAGAAAGGAAAGATCATTATATATTTACTATGTCATTTACTAGCTAAAAAGCCTTACAAGGTAATTATTTTTAGATCCACTTAAACATTAGGAGGCAATCTCAAAGAGATTCAGCATCTTATCAAAGGTCACACAAAAAAACAGTAAAAGTAGAGCTGGTATTTCGACCTGGGCTTTTCCTGTCTGGAGGCCACATTCATTATATCACATCATCCCTCTTTCCTATCCTTGATTTAGGTCAGCAGAGCACTTTAAAAGAAAAACAAAAACTAAACTGAACAAACAAACAATACCTGTCAAATGGTTTGTCACTAACTATGCAAGAACTACATATAGTTTGCTTATCTGGAACTACGTTGAATTTCCTTTTTCATAAGGTGGTTCCATTTCCTGAATCATGCTCAGATGCTATGATTGCTGTTTCGCCTACGTTTGGTGCTACGCAAACATGATAATTGCTAACAATAACAACAACAGCAAGCTAGAAAAGTATGACTTCCAAGCTCATCTGAATTAGTATGAGTGAGTAAGGACAGAATCAAGATTCGATCTGTGGATGTGTTCAGCTTTACTCTGAGAATAACTTCCTCTCTAACTGCCAATCTGGTCTCATCTTTATTATAAATAACTGGGGCCCATGGGAGAAGTCCCAGACATCACAGCATACACCAGTCGTCACCACTAGAAGATTGCTGGAGAAAAATCATTGTAAATGTGTATAATGGCCCAACTATCTTCTTCTGAATTTGCGTTATGGTCCACACTTAATTCTACCTTGCATCATTCATACATTTATTCAGCCAAAGCTCTCTAGACCTAGCGATCACTTGGAATCCTGAAGACTTCAACTCAGGCACCTTATGAAGACATTTTCTTGTCTGGGAAAATGTGAAACATAATAAAATAACATGTGAAGTCACCCAGTACTATACTTAGTGCATAGTCAAATCTAATTCATGCGTGTTGTTGCTATGATTTTATCTATTTGCCTTTTCTCCACGATAAGCAGACTGAAAGAAGGAATATGTATAAAGCACTATTATATCCCCCATCATGTGTAACATCTACCAGGCAGGAAAGGCATTGAGTAGATCATGGTTTTCTACCGTGTTCTCTATGTATGTAGAAAGGCCCAGGGGGTTCTAAAATCCAGCTCTCCACAACCAATAATGAATATTAATTAATATGGCTTAGTTTATTGAGAAGTAGAAAATTATTTAATTCTATCTAATATGAGAGCCCCTCTATACAAAATAAGTACCCTATCTTCTTTCTCTTTCTGGCAATCATGGAGAATGTCCAGATGTTTGTATAGAAGCACACAGGGATATCTCAGCGGATGACTTCCAGTCTTCTTGGCCCTTAAAGAACATGAAAGAAAAGGGAGGATTTTCCATTTGAACAGCTTTGACAATTGTCCTACTGGAAAAAGGGTTGGTGAGAGCAACAATGGAATAGAAAACAAGATGAGTAGGTAGAGTGCTCCGAGTTGGTGCCACTATTACCTTAGGCTGTCTTGAGTAAAAGCATAGGAGACTGCATTATGGAAGGCATTGCCAATAACAAGTAGTTATGCTGATCAGCTGGAAGTTTCTGGAAATTTATGTGGGTGAACTGACTTTGATTCCCCTCCTGCACACAAGTTCCCAGGGGCCACCCTTCACTAGCCAGCTGTAGGGAACAAAGGTGGCAGCCATCAGGAACTCTCGGCACCCAGCACAGGGCAAGCCGTCCTTCCCCGTGGGGATACTGGCTGAACTTGTTTCATTGCAGACATCCTAGATTATAACAGATGCCCTTTTGGCATTTTCCTATCAATCGTTCAGGAACTATCAGGATGATTCATTTCCTATTGTAGGAAGCAGCAGACATTTTCTCTGCCTTGCACACAACGATATTGGTGGGAGGGCATTTTCTAAAGAAGTCATATTGAACTCTTATTTTTTTTTCTTTTAAAGAGACTTCACTGAAGCCAAAACAAGAATCATTGGTAGCCTTTCTTTTTGTATATTTTAAGGGGGGAAATGCTCTATCCTATCCCAATGATCTATAAACAGCACAGCTAATATGAAGGCAGTGGACAAAAAGAAAATGCTAACTTCTGAACTTTTGCAGAAGCCTATAATGTCAGAATAAGGAAAATGATTCAGAAGAGCTCTTTGAGAGTTTTCTCCCCACTGCAACAAAATGCAGCCCTGCCTGTCAGTCCATCTGTATTTTCCCTTCATCTAATAAACTGGCTAGGCCAGAGCTGCAAAGGAACATTATAATATTGACAATGTTGCTGGCAATCCATGTGCTTTAGAATGAATTAACTTTTGTTGCTCTGCCGAACATATGAAGAAAAATTGGCTCAGCAGAAAAACCACTTTAACCCATTTTTTGCCAGTGGAACTCAATTCAGCAATCAAAATGATGCTGAAGCTAGTATATTTTTCCCTGATGAAGAAGCACAACTACATTTTTGGAGCCTCAAGAACTATCAGGGCAGGTCTTGGACCAATATGAATGGAATTGAAAGTAACACTGCTGTCAAATGAGCAGATTAAGGGCTCACTGCAGTGATTAATGCACTGATATTGAAGTAACATGACTTTGTTTATAGTACTTAATGTCCACAACCGGCAACTGTAACAGCACATCCTTCCACCAGGATCTCAGGTCCTCAGCTGAAGGCAAACTGTAGCATTATACTAATTTTCCACCCCACACTTCTCAGAGTATCTGTTAAGGAGAATGTGCTGGAACTGGCTGGTTCTGTCTTTTCGGTTTTACCTTCACTCTCCAGATAATTTCACATGAAAGTCCCCTGAGTCTTGTCTTCTTTTGTTTCCCATATGGATTTATAGTTCCCTTAACAAAGTTATGACGTCACATTTAGTTACCAGAATGCACATATTTATGTACACATCTTACAGTAAATAATAATCAACAATATAGAAAAATAAAATAACTGCAATAGTTTCAGGCTATCAGGTATCTTTAAATATCTGTAAAGAAGAAATAAACATCAATCCTACTTTGCAGGCTTAAGAAAAAAGGAAATAAAACAAAACCCTGAAGCAGACATCTTAAGTAACTTACAAAACCCCATACTATTAAATAGCAATGAAGGGCATGGCTTTGAGTCATTGAGTTAATAACTTTATGTTGCAAGATATTTTATATGCATTATCTCTTCTTGATTAATTATTTTTATTGTGATTGTATGTATTTGGGGGTATAGTGTGATAATTTGATTCATGTAGAATGATCAAATCAGGGTAGCAAGCATATCCATCTCCTAAACATTTAAAATAATTTTTATCAACATTTAATAATTATACGTATTTATAAGGTACAGTGTGATGCTTTTATATATGTATACTCCGTGCACTAATCAAAGAAGAGTAATTATGATTTCCATCTTATGCTACACAGATTCTCATCACTAGCCAGGTATGCCTTGGCCTCAGCTCTTAGCAATTCCATCTGTAACTGACACATTGTCTCTGGCGTCTGTACCAGATGGCTGGACCTGGGGATAGCCACTCCCAGCCCCCTCCATCCCTCTTCAACCCAACTTTCCCCTTCGTCTCTCTCTCTGTCCCCTCCATCTTTCTCAACGACTGTCCCTACTTGGTGGCTTTAAACAAATAACTCGCTCCTGGATCCTCAAAGGCAACTGAAATGAGTATTGATCATTTAAAATGGGAGGAAACCAAGCAGTTGATGTTTTAAAGAAGAAAAAAAGAATTCAAACTGTCTGAAAGAAATCTCAGACTGCACCATGGGAGATTTGAGGTACAATTCCTGGCAGAGAGAACCTGTGTTGAAGAAAACTTTGTGGGAACAGTGGGAGGAATCAAGTCCACCATTGCTCCAAAAAGATGAGGAAACAGACCTTGTCCCTGAGACACAGCAGCTGGATATGCTGGTCACAAAGCAATGCTTTGCAGTCAGATGGTCCAAGACCCAGATTCTTTTCCTTCATTGCAGTTTAACCGTGTATGAAATTCTGCATGCTTCAGGTTTGTTTTTCTTAAATCTGCAAAGTAGGATTAGTGTTAGTTTCTTCTTTAGAGATGTTTAAAAATTACTGAGGAGATACATATAAGCCTTGTAAAACCATGCCTGGCTTGTGGCAGGTTACCAAGAAATGTGGTTGGTTTTACCTACTCATTCTGACAAATACTGCCGTCAGGCTCATCAGCTTTTGTGCCAGAAGTCATTGGATTTCACCTTGATCTGGCCAGTGCTGCCCACTCCAGCATCAGCAGAGCTCCTGTTGGCGGGAATCTGATGAATCTTCCTCTAGGATTCTCAAGTCCCCACATGGAAAAGCAGCATGGAGGAAGCCATTTTTCTATGTATCTTTTAAGATTTGGTGAAACATTGACTATTGCCATAAAATGCACTAATAAACTTGAAATAATTATAAAGTGAAAAAATATAAAAAATGTTGTCTTCAAGTTCTATGTATTTTTTTAAAATTGTCACTTGGCAACCTGCTGTGTTTGTGAAAGATGGTTTACTCTCAAAAAAGTAGGAGTGGTTTCCATATTTACACTGAGTGCTGTGGAGGCTTCTGAGTGAGGTTATTGCTAAAGGTCTTTCAAGGATAAACAATGGAAAACACTGAAGTGGTAAGAAGAGTTTTTAATCCGGAACATATTATTACAATAAAGCAGAGGGTCAAGCATTAACCGACTTGGTGGCTTTGAATTGTACAGAATTGACTGAATCTTTGAAAAGGAGAAGGAGAGAGAGGGGAGAGGAGGGAGCAGGAGGACAGGACAGTAGAACAGTCAGGGAAGTACAAAAAATTGTAAAAAAGTAGAGAAGTAGGAACAGGGTACTGGTCCATGTGAAACCTGTCTACTTTTGCTACCTGTTCCTTAACAACACCAGGCTCCCAGCCTTCAACAAAGACTGTGAGACAGAGGTACTATGTTTAGGTTTTGACTCGAACAAATAGTAAATTCTTCTTGAAGCCTGGCGTTTTCTCAGGCAGGCACTTTAAGCAGGCTGGGGTCATCCTAGGGAGGCAACCTTGAGCCATTATAAACTATGTTAGTGTGGTTCAAGTCTTTAAAGGCCAAGGTTGAGGCCTCATGAGAAGAGGGCTCAAAGGAGGCTGGCTGGGGAAAATATTTGTCAGCTCTCAATTCTTTGAAGATTACTGGCTGTGTTCCTTTGCAGATTCCACACTGCATTGTATAGGAAAAGAAGTCCCAAGAATATAAAGACTTTACTGTTTCTCAGGGAGAAGAATCGAAGGCAGTGGATTTATTCAACCTTTCTGAACTTCATCCAACATAATGGAAAATTCCTCAACTTGATCCCTCTTCATTAGTCTATCAAGAACTGAATGCAATTCCTAGGCAATTTATATTTGTAATGGAATGTTAGATAGAATTCAAAGAGGACTTTATGACCATCTAGTCCATTTTCTCCACTTCACATAGAACGGAACTGAGGCTACGTGACCTGTCTAAATTGGTTCAATTAGTGGGGAGGAGGGTCAGACTCAGATTTACCGCATGATAATATCTAATTACATGTGCTTCCTACTCTGCCAGTAGGGTTAGGGTTGTGACACAGAATAAAACATTTATTTACTAATCTTTCTAAGGCAATTGTGGACTTTGAGTTCTTTCACTATTTTCACAGTTTTTTAAAACAAATTTCCCCCCAAATAAGAGCCTCAAATCTCCATCAGTTTAGTCTGAGATCCTATCAGACAAAAAAAAAAAAAATGTTCTTCAAAACAGAAGTTTCTTCATTTCTTTCTATTTAAATGATTTATATTCATCTTGCTTGCCATTGGGGAAACTGAGTAATACTTTTAAAGCTTTGCAGGATCTAAGCATTGCACTTTCTATACTTCAAGTATTCCAAGCACACTCTCATATTTCTCTCTAGAGAAACATTATTGCTCAACCCATGGATATGAAAAAAATGAAATGCACATTATACCTTAGCAACATAATTGGGGAATGGTATAGTTTCTGGGACCTCAAAAATCACCCTTTCTTTTTTTACTTATTGACTATAATTTAGAGACAAATTTTACTCATTTTAATTGATTATTAGAATGGTGAATCAAAACTTGTAATCAAGTAGCTGTGAGATTCTAAGCGCTTTAATAAGCATTGCTTTTTATTTGTTAGTTATGATTGTTTTACTAAGCAAGCACAACTAATGAGTGTATTTGATTAAATCTTATTTCTATTTAGGTCGTTTCTTAATTGATAATTTAGTCAGCCCATAATAATCCATTGCATCTATGTTTTTCATCCTTAAAAAAATGACAGTTGGAACAGGAATGGATGTTTCTAGGTGATGTTGCAATGATTTGGCTGGCTTTGCATGTCTTGTTCTAACTTTATTCTTTAGACCTAAAATACCTACAATATATGTCTAGCTTGTTATCTGGCCAAAAGAAATAGTGGATATTCAAAATCAAAAGAATTTTTTTTTTTTACTTTCTAAATTACTTTCTTTTTTGTGAGTTCTTTGCTTCTTTTAATGACACCATCATTCTCCCAGACACAGAATTATAATGTTGAAGTCATTTCCACACTCAGTATAGTAAAGAACCTAAGCTTACAGACCCTAGGCGGAGAGCCTGGTTTTGAATCTTAACTCTGCCAATTACTAACATAAAGAATGTCAACAGTATAACTATGACTGATATGTATAGATTGTATTGCAGATCCTATTTGTCATTCTAAACTGTGAATGACATAAGGACAATGAGTCTATCATATTAATATTTGAATAGCTCACAGCATACACATGGCACAATGCTACACACACAATAAAAGCACAATAATATGTGAAAGAATGAGCTAATGAATGAAAATATAGATGAAAGCAAAATATAAAATTTGAAATGGAAACCAAATTTGGCATTTACTCTTCTATCAATTGGATCATCTCACCAGGAAACCAAGAATGCTATATTCAGTGAAATCTTAGCCTGGGAAGTCATTCTGAAAAAGAACTCATATTCCAATGAAATGTTTTTAAGATATTTTATTGGCAAGCTTAATTTTGGAAACTAGTAGACAAGATTGCCAAAGGTAATAAAATTATAAAGAAAAGTTTATTGCTCAAAGGAGATAATTACTTTTATTGACAGAAATTACAATAAGCTTTGAATCTAGAAAGGCATACGAATACCTTAAAGTATAAAGTGGTTTGCATGAAAAACAGCTGAATAATGACTTATTATTCATATGTAGGAGAATAATGTCCCCACCTGAATGCTCTGATATCACAAGAAAGAGAAGAACTAGAAATGAATCACAAAAGGATGTCACTCCTTTTATTTAACTTTGGAAATTACAGTAGTCCCCTTTTACCTGCAAGGAATACATTCCAAGACCCCCAGTTTATATCAGAAACCACAGGAAGGTGTGAACCCTATATATACACTATGCTTTTTTATTCTACATAGTGACCTGTGACAAAGTTTAATTTATAAACCAGACATGGTAAAAGATTAATTATAACTAATAATAAAATATTTCTTAACAATGTACTATAATAAAATTTATGTGAATGTTGTCTCTCTCAAAATATGTTATGATAATCCCCGGTCTTCTTGTCATGATGAGCTGAGTGAACGAGTGACGTAGGCATTGTGACAGAGCATTAGGTCACTCTGAAAAGGCTAATCAACCAAGAGCTGTGATGTCATGATGGTTCTGACAATGAGAAGGCTACTAGGTATCCAATGGCAGGTAGCATATACAGTGTAGATACATTTGGGCAGAAGAATATTCATGTTTGGATGAGCAGGATGGCATGAGATTTCATCACACTACTCAGAATTGTATACAAGGCAAGAATTGCAAATTGTTTATTTCTGTAATTTTCCATTAATATTTTCAGGCCAGATTGACTAGCAGTACCGGAAAATATAGGTGAAAGGGGTTGACTATAAATAAGAATTCAAACCTAGTAGAATTCTGAGTAAAAACTGATCTTTCTTTGGTTCTTGTTTTTGTCATTTATTTATTTAAAAGTACTTTTTGATTGCCTTAATTAAAGTTAATTTTTGATTGCCTTCTGTGTGTTAGAGGACCAGGAGTTGTTTTAAAAAATGAATGTATAATAGGGTAGATTGTATGTTATATATAAAATATGTTATATAATTACTTATACACACATCCATACCAAATATATATAAATGTATAACACATAAATGTAATATGTAATAGGAAAGATTGGAAAGTAAAATAATTACCAACAATACTTCAGAAAAAACAAAATCATACTACATATGTTGTTACTCGTAGACAGGGATAGTTCTGATGTTAGTACTAGAATTAATACCAGAGTCCAACAATGAGTAAAGGTATTCAACTAAATAGTATTAATTCATCTGCCATTTTCCCTGCATGGTGACATAGGGGAAAACGAAGATTTTTCCCAGAGGAGCTTATAGTATAGCAAGAAAGATAATACCTGCGCGTGTGGAACTGTTATGCATTGTTTAATGTCACATGAGAGGTGTAGATTACATTCCACGTGACTGCAAAGGAGTGGTGCTAGCAGGTGGATCTTCTGCCTGAGATAATGAGTAAGGAAAAGTAAAGACTTTGAGGTGTCGTTATACTTTGTTGGTGGTGAAGACACTGCCGGGGGAAAACCCAATGTGCACGTCATCCCCTCGGAAGCTGTGGACTCACGTGCATGTCAGTGAGAAACAGTGTCAACGTTTATTCAATACAAATGAAAACAACACAGTTGTGTTTGCAGGCGCGCCTGCCAGGTTTCCAGGCTGGTCTGGAGGCTTCTGGACTTGTACCTCTGGTTCTTATTCCTTGTATAGCAGCTGCAGCAGCTGTTCCTTGGGGACAGTAACAAATGCTGTCCCTCCTACTATGACTGCTGCTTTCTGCAGCGGCAAGGGTCTTGGGGAATTACAGCTCTTTACTCAACTAACTAAACAGCACTTTGTGTCAATAAGCTAAATAATTTAAAATGCTGATCTGAAGTGTACTGCCCTTGAGTTTCTGCAGTGAAGACTGACTGGACTTAGCAGAGAAATATATATATATATATATATATATATATATATATATATATATATATATATATATATATATATTAGTTCATTGCCTGATAATCCTCATATCCAAAGTGCTCTGTACTTTGGGAACAGAATTTGCAATTAAAAGTAGGTTAGACTTGGGATGAAGGAAAATATAATAGGAGTAGATAACCTCCCATAGAAACTCCAGTTTTTCTTTAATCTTTTTGTTAATTTTGTGTTGGGCTGATCTCATGAATTTGCATGTATCCTAGTCCTTAATTTGTCATTTATGATAAAAAAAATTCTCACTATTACCTTATTGTCTCGTCATTTAATTAAAAAATGTACCTAGAAAGAATCAAGTGCTGGTATTAGTTCACAATTATGTCTTTGTACTTTAGTGAATTGTGTGGGGCTTATTATGATTTTTAAGTTGTCCTATTTGGAATCTGTGCACTTGTCCTTTTATCTCAACATATTTCAATAGTGGAAAGCCATACTCTGTATAGGTTTCATTATATTATTTTAAGAGATTCTGTGCTGGTTTTCACCCTTTTCCAACATTTCCTCTACATATCTACCAACTCATGTAATGAATCTGAGGTCTATCCTTGGCATAGAATACACATCTTGCAAATTCTTTCTATCTGTAGGTACTTACTAAATTTCAGGCAGAATTTTAAACAAATTCACCATGTGGTAAAATTTGCTTTAAAAGATTTTCATAGGAGGTATTGGAGAGCTGACAGTGAAACAAGGTTCTGATGTAGTATGAGGAATCACTTAGGCTCATGTTAACACATACAAACATACGTGCAGACATAAACACACATTCATTTACATAAGCACACAAAAATATGTACATATACACATACACATAAAAATGCATTTTCTTTTTTTTTTTTTTTTCAGTACTAGGGATGGAACCCAAGGGCATTCTACCTCTGAGCTACACCCCCAACCCTATTTTTTATTCTTTATTTTGAAACAGAGTCTCATTAAGTTGTGCAGGGCCTCAATAAGTAGCTAAGGCTGGCCGAGAGCCCAGATCCTCCTGTCTCAGCCTCCCAAGTACTGGGATTACAAGCATGTGCCACCACTCCCGGCTTTAAAAATGCACTTTCTATATTTACTCTTGATTTGCGGAATCAGAATCTCTCAGTACGATCCTGGGCATTTATGCAAACGGACTGATGTACTTTTCTTCTGGTTTCCCCAATAGTGACAACTTACATAGCTATGGAACAATATTTAAGCCTGGAAATTGACATTCATACTTTACTGTACATAACATACACATTATTCTGTTTCTACCATTTAATAACCTACATTTGTGTGTGTGCTGTGGTGTGTGTGTATGTGTATGTGTGTGTGTGTGTGTGTGTGTGTGTGTGTGTGCATATGTAATTGTGTGGTTCTATGCAGTTTGGGAATACTGCATTTTTTATAAGTACTCTAGTGAGTTATAATCAGATAAGATAGATAAACACATATTTGATGCAATTATTCACAAACAAAATGCAGAGGAGTCAGCTGGATGGCTTCTTATTTTATAATTTTATTGGTGCAATATAATTATACATATACAGTGAGATTCAAAGTGATACATTCATATATGCACAAATAGCTCTTGGTGTGTTTCCTTCTGCATCCCCCCCCCCCCGACTTCCTCACTCCCTGTACATGCTAGTAAGGTTGATAGTGATTACTTTATATATGAACATAGCATTATTTAGTCTGTTTCCTTCCTGAAACCTCCTTTTCAAAAGAGCAACTTCCCAGCTTCTGATTGAGAAGGTTTGGAATTGGGCGCAGGAATTTTCATTTAGTAAGCACAGAGGCTGATTCTGGTGCTGCTGTTCTACAAACCAAACTTTGAGAAATCTTAACCGATAGGCTGTGCAGGCAGATAGAAACAGGCTTCTGTAAAGGGACATTCATGGTAAGAAACATGCCAGAAGAGCTGTAGGTATGACTAGTGACTGAGAGGGACCTACTTCTAGGGCCAGCTTTTATAATTACCTGCATTACCGATGTGATATGGTTTGCCATGTTAACACTGAACATCCTCATTTATGACATAAAGCAAATAGATCATACCATAGCCTATGTCCCTTTGAGACTTTAAAAATCTTCTAACTTCCTGCTTATATTCTCTGATTCCCTAGATTTGATGAATTTCTAATCTATTTTCTTCTGGGGGCATGAGGTAGGGCTCAGATATTTAGTGAAGGTTGATCTTATTGATGTACAGCGACCAACCCAATTTCATAAATCTAAGGACATCATCAATTCTACTAATGTTGGTATGTTGTAATTTCCAAGAGTGCAGTTCCTCTGTCAATAGGAAAAATGAATGAGGTTAAGCATTTTAGAATATATATATTTCACAAACAGGTAACCTATGAATTTTTTAGTTAATATTAACATTAAACTTGATAGACATGCTTTTCCTCTTCAGTTCAATATAAATTCTTTAAAGAAAGCATTGATCTTCCCACTTTCTTTGTTACAATTCTGATCTAATTGTTATGAACCACATTTTGACAGCTCTCAAATACAATCTCACCCATTCAAGCTGGCTGAGCAATTTAGCATAGTTTGCTGAAAGCAGTTTTCTGCATAGATAGAATTAGACCAACAGCTGGAACCACTTCTACCACACAGAAATATAATAGTTTATTTATTATTGCTTTCTTTATTGTATCCATTTACAGCTGAAGTTATGTGGTATAATTTAAGATATTCTGAAGTGAAGACCACTCTCTTGTCTCTACAACTTTTCACAGAAACAATGATTAAAAACAAAACAAAACAAAACAAAAACCCCTCAGCACTCACAAAATGTACAAGTCTCTAGTATTTTTCTGAATCCTCATGAAAGTGGAGATGGCAGGTGCCGATCAGAACCTCAGTGTTGAATTTTCTCATCTCCCCGTGCTCTATGACTTTGGCTCTTGTAAGTGTCCGTGACCTCAATGTTGAGTTCTTAAAAAAACATTCTGTCTTGATTTCTTGCCCGTTGATAGGGAAAAGTTGCTATGGGATGCATGACCAAAGAGATAGATTTATCAGTTTCCAGTGGTTGGATTTAGTCAGACCTTCATGCACGTGCATACTTCTATTTAAAGTTCTTTTTCTAATAGCTGGGCGTGGTGGCACACGCTTGTAATCCCAGTACTTGGGAGGCTGAGACCAGAGGATCCGAGTTCGCGGCCAGCCTCAGTTACTTAGTGAGGCCCTCTGCAACTTAGCGAGACCTTGTTTCAAAATAAAGAATACAAAATAGGGCTGGGGGTGTAGCTCGGAGGTAGAATGCCCCTGAGTTCAATCCCCAGTTCTGCAAAATAAATAAATAAATAAATAAATAAATAAATAAATAAATAAATAAAGTTCTTTTTCTAATAGCCGGGCATGGTGGTGCACACTTGTAATCCCAGTACTTGAGAGGCTGAAACAGGAGTGATACCCTGTTTCAAAATAATATGAAATAGGGCTGGGGGTGTAGCTTGGAGGTAGAATGCCCCTGGATTCAATCCCCAGTACTGTAAAAAAAAAAAAAAAAATTTTTTTCTAGTAATCAAATTCGTTCAGCAAGACAATGCATCTCTGATCTGCATTCAGTTGAATAGTTTATTTGCTTATTATAACATGGTAATTTTATAAATGGAGGATACATATGAAAGTAGCCAAGTATATTCGGTATTAAGATAACAGATTAGGAGCCAAGACAAACCTCAGTTCCAGTGCTGTCACGAGTGGGTAACATTCCCTTCAGTAAGATACTGAATATGTTACTCTGAGTCTTTTCTTCTTTTCACCTGTGAGAATGATGTAAATATCTATCGTGCCCACTTTACTGAGTTTTGTAATAATGCTTTGCATGTAAAGGTAATTTGCAAATACAAATCAAAAAATATTTTTTGGTCTCTGTGATAAAAAGCAGGATTAAGAATCCAAGACTGAGGACAATTAAATAAAATTACAATGTCTATATCACCAGTATATATTTTCAAAACTGTGTAACTGTTTTGAAGACAATATTTTGTTAAGTATATCCTAAATATAGAGTATGATGAGTCATACCAAAACATTGAGGGAATTATGTCTGGAAATAAAGGTGACATTTTTCATTATTTAATTATTTGTTCTACTATTTATTTATACCATCATGGACTCAGTGATGTTTACCTTTGTTACCTTGTGTTTTGGGATTTATACAATACTACTCTGTTTTGTTGAACAAATTTTTCCAGCTTTGGCTATTGAGAACTCTTTCTGCTGAATCTTGCATCCCTTTGACATACCCTATGGAGTGTGTGTGTGTGTGTGTGTGTGTGTGTGTGTGTGTTGGGTACTTCTTTACTTTCTGGAACTATGAAATTGTCCAGGCTTACATTTCATATTTTCTGCCTTAGTTCTAGAATTAGCTAGTTCTGTAAAGACCCCTGGTTTCTTTTATTGGTAAATCATATTAGAAAACAAGATTTGGGTACTAGTTATGCTTGTTGCTACTCAGGAGTTGTTTCAAGACCTTCTCAGCTGAGAGAACAAGGAAATATGTGGGTGTATGATATCCTATAAATATATCCATATCTATGAATGTGTAAGCACTTCTCTATATTAAGCTGAACATGGGTGAATACTGATGTCTTCAAGCTAGTCTATCACCACATTCTAACCTCTCCTTTTCTTTCTGTAAACTCCTGCAACTGGGAGGTCTCTGAATCCCATGAACTTAATTCTTCAGTTTTAACATGCATGTAATGTTTTCAGAATTGATGACCTGTACCCTCCAGTAGAAAAACTTAATAGAGTGTGAGACTTTTGCCTACACACAGATTCCACACAGCCAAAGAATCTTTGAGCTTAAGGACAGGTCAAGAAAAACATTTCATTCATATCCAATACGATTGTTTATAAAATAATCAACAATACACTGTGTCTATGCAGAGACTCTATTCATTTTCAAAGCTATTTAGAAGAGCAATTTTTTTCTTACTAAGTTTAATGAAGTTTCTTTATGGATTAATAACATAGTTGGATTGTTTTGTCATGTTACACATTTTGGCTTGATATTCCATACCTCCTAAACAATTTTTAAAAATTTTGTGTACATTAAAGTTTAGTCTTTGTGTTGCGAAATTCTATGGATTTGAAAAAGCTATACTGTCTTGTATCTTCTATTATTGCATCACGATAATTGTTTTCCAGTTAAAAGTAATTCCCTGTGCTCACTCTAAACTCCTGGTCATCATTATTTTATTTATGGTCACTCCTAGAATGTTGTGTAATTGGAATAATATAGAATATGAGTTTTTTTGTACTGGCTTCTTCTTCTTCTTCTTTTTTTTTTTTTTTTTCGGTACTGGGGATTGAACTCAGGGGCATTTTACCTCCGAGCTACACCCCCAGCCCTATTTTTCATTCTTTATTTTGAAGCTGGGTCTCACTAAGTTGCGGAGTGCCTCACTAGGTAGCTGAGGCTGGCCGCGAACCGGGATCCTCCGGTCTCAGCCTCCCGAATGCTGGGATTACAAGCGTGCGCCACCACGCCCGGCTTGGCTTCTTCTTCTTAGCAATATGTATTCAAGATTCATCCATGTTTTTTCCTTGTTTGGTAGTTCATGCTTTTTGATTAGTGAACAATATTCCATTGTACAGCAGCCTGCTTATTTATTACTCTATTGAAAAACATGTTGACTTTTTCCTAGTTTTTGGTGGTCATGAATTAAGATGCTATAAGCATATATGAGCAGGATTTTGTGTAGATATAAGTTCTCAAATTGATTTTGTAAAATCCTAGGATTATGATTTCTGATTTCCTTATAAATATTAAATTTTGCAGCCCACAAACATGAAATCTCTCTTGGCGCATGTAGATAATATGCAGCTATTAGTTGATTTCTTTCAACAGAGTTCTGTAGGTTTCCTCATGTTAGAAATAACTTTCCATAGCGTTAAGAAAAGGCATGTGTTTGAAAATTGCTTGGCAAGGCGATTTTACTTTTTTGCAAAAAAGGGTGCTCCCAAGTATGTGAGAGAGAATACACCTGAAGAAGAACCCAGTGGGTCTTATATCCCTAACACAAAGCCCCTCCTGCGCTGAACTCTTATTGGTGGGAGTTACAGCTTCACATTCTTCCTGGTCAGCTACAGGGAAAGATGGGGGAGGGTCAACACCTACAATCTCTTAAGAGATGCTGATTTTGTGAAGGAATCTAAGTCCTTACCAGATTACAAAATGGCAGTTTAAATTAAGCTGCTCTTTTTTTTTTTTTTTTTTTTTTCGGTACTAGGGATTGAACTCAGGGGCATTCTACCTCTGAGCTATACCCCCAGCCCTATTTTTTATTCTTTATTTTGAAACCGGGTCTCACTAAGTTGTGGAGTGCCTCACTAGGTAGCTGAGGCTGGCTGAGAACCCAGATCCTCTGGTCTCAGCCTCCTGAATGCTGGGATTACAAGTGTGCGCCACCACGCCCGGCTCAAGCTACTCTTTTGGCAGAAAAGATGCAATTACATTCTCACACTCATATAGATTTTACACATATTTTGTTAGAATTGTACCCATTTCATTAGATTTATATGTTGAATATTTCTCTGTTTTTGGTGCTAATGTAAATGTTATATTTTATGTTTCTCTTTTTTTGTTTGTTTTCCTTTTGTCATGTTTTGAAATTTTTTGGTTGAAAACTGTACAGGCAAATCTGGGTGTGGTGATGCATATCTGTAGTCCCAGTATTTGGGAGGTTGAGACAGGAAGAGTGCAGATTCGAGGCCAGCCCCAGCAGCTTAGTGAGGGGCTTTCAGCAACTTAGTGAGACCCTGTTTCCAAGAACAAAATAAAATAAATAAGACTGGGGTGTAGCTTGGAGGTAGAGTACCCCTGGGTTCAATCCCTAGCAACACACACACACACACACACACACACATACACACACACACACACATACACACACCTGTACACACTGTATTGAATAACAGAAATGGAAGGAAATCAGCCCTTAGTATGTGAATCTATGCTAATCAGGCTAGGTGCTGAGGCCTGTAGGTGACAGACTTCAAATTCCTTTGGTGTTCTCCTTTTTTTCCCCCTCTCTAACCTGCCTTTCTCTGAGTCCACAGTCTCCAAGACAGCTTGGTAATCACAGCTTCAGGTCCAACCCATTGTTATTACACTGGAGCCCCATGGTGTGTTGGTGAGGTATGAGGGAACCAGAGGGCTAAGAACTTCACAAATGTTCCTCCTCCTCCATTCTCTGGCCCCTTTTCTCTTCTTGAGTTGAAGAAGTTCTTTCCTTGAGGCCCTGGACTTTGTCAACTCTTTATTTAAATTTTTTATACTGAGGTTTGAACTCAGGGGCATTCTACCTCCAAGCTACACCCCTAACCATTTCTATTTTTTATTTGGAAACAGGGCCTAAGTTGCTGAGGTTGGCCTGGCACCTGTAATCTTCCTGTCTCAGCCTCCCAAGTGCTGGGATTGTAGGCATGCAACACTGCACCTGGCTTGTCAACTCTTTTGTTTTGCCACTGGGATCCACAGAGGGCCTGAGGGCAGAAGAGGGAGGAGACAAGCCTCTGTTATGGAGCTGTTTCTTTTAGGTGGTTGTATCTCCCTTTTCTTGCCAGACCCAGAAGAGGAGGGGATTCCACATTTCTGGAGGGAAGGCCCCTGAGAGGGGCAGCTGCAGGACTGCAGCCTCTGGGAGTTTCCTACTTTCCTTCTTTCTGCACTCAGCCTCCAGCAAAACACAGCAGAAGTTTCCACAGGTGAGGGCTCTAGCAGCTTCTGCTCTAGGTAGCCGATCTCAGATGGGGCAGTCTGGAATATCCTCTTTTTCTAGGTTTCATTCAGAGTGCTGGTTTTCCTGGGTGTCTCAGTTCTCTGGTGGCTCTGAGAAAGGCCACTGATTTTCATCTGGACAAGAATGGTGACTTCTAGCCTATTTTCAGGTCAGGGCTGAAATCAGAAGTCAGAACTCTTAGAGTTTTCATTGTATAATTCTGCACGATGATTATTCCTATAATAAGCATGTATTAATGTTTTTTAAAATATTTAAATATATTGTTCATTTCTCTAATTTATGGAGTAGAGAGTGGTTGAAATAAATCTGAAGCATGAAGCATTCATTTAGAAGGTGTTATGAGAGGACTAAGAACAAAGGTTGAATTTACATTCCTTTTTATAATTCTCTGATTCCTTCATAGGCATGTAGACAAGAAGGAAATTCCATATGTAGTTATATGCACATTTATGTTAATTATGTGTGTGTGCGCGTATGACTTGATACCTGAAGCTTCAGGATAGTATATAGCTTTAGATTATGGAATTTGCGGGCAGAATGCCTGAGGTCAAATTCAGCCCCATCAATTTGTCAGCCTAAACCATTAATTTTTCCAACAAACAATATCATAATATGGAAAGCCTACCATATTCTACGGACTCTATTAGAATCTCTACACGGTTGATTTAACACTATCATTCTTTGAAAAGTATATTTTTGAAAGCTCTTTTTTTTAAACCTGAAAAAATGCTGAAGCTCAGAAAGGTTATGGAGCATGCCTTAGGTGAACAGCCGAAGAGAAAACTGTGGTTTGGTTCCAAAGCTGCTGCTCAGACCAGCACATTTTCTGCTGTGCTACCTGCTTTTCAGAAATGTCAGGATGATCAGGCCCAGTCACAGTATTGGAAGGGGGGAAGTTCTAAGGTCCTGGCCTTGTGATCAGCTGGCTTCTTTTAAGTTGAACCAGAACACTTGGGCTCCTCTCCCTGCCCCTGCATGAAATTGTTATAAGAAGATCATAACCGGTTAAGGCTCTTTGAGGAATGGGTGTGCTTGGTTAACTAGATTTCTCTGTCTCTGATCTTACAATAACATGTTTATCAGTTTTTCTGACACAGCTGGCCCCTGCTCCTGCACTGTGATGTTAGTCTAGTAACAAAGATTTTGAAGTCGAAGTCCCTGGGGTCATTGCCCAAGTCAGTGACTTAGGAGCTGGGGATCCTGAAAAATGACTCAAGGCCACTTTCCCATCAGTAATTCAGGGTAATGGTAAGCCTGCTCTTCTGGGAGTTGTGAGGACTAAACGAAGCAAGTCTTTTGAAGGATTTACCAGCCAGACCTCTGCACTGCCCTGTGCTAGGAGCCTCTGGAAGGGGCTGGTCAGAGAGAAATGAGTTGTGAGTGTCAAACGGACAATGGACTTAGAAGACGCATCCCCCAAAACGGAACACAAAATATCTCACGAATAATCTTTAATGTGGATCACATTTGGAAATGATAAAATTGGAGATACATTGGGCTTATTCCTTTTTAGTTTGCTTTTTTTTGTCGTTACTTTCTTTTAAGGTAGCTACTAGAAAATTTAAAATTATATACCGTATGTGGCTTGCATTTGTGGCACACATTATATTTCTATTGGAATGAAGAAGATATGGAATACATTTTATATGTTGGAAAATGTAAATACACATTGGCCTAACGCATAACAGGCACTCAATATACATTTTTTCTGTTATTACTATTTATTATTATTATTTTCTATAGCAAGTGAGTTATGATCATTATGCGTCACTTGGTGGCTTGAATTTATTTATTTTAAGTGATGTCTTTAGTAGCACGAAAGTGTTTATCCCCAAAACTAGTCCATATGTGATGTGCTCCATCTCTCGGCACCAGCTGTTGTTCTTAGGTTTGGAAAAGGAGGGCACGGCAAGCAGAAGTGTTTCTCTTCTCCACTTTCAATCTTCTCCCGCGGCACATCAGACCATGTTAATGGTATTAGGAGATACTAGACTCACGTCGACTGGTATTATGGAAATTAGTGTGTGGCATCTAAAGCATGGCATCTGAATTTTGTCTTAATTTTATTCCTACTGAGTAAAATGATTATTGGAGCCTGGTCTCTTCTCAATGTGAAGTGGATTGGCAATCTGTGCTTTCTCTGCCCAAAGATATAAAATAGACTGAGAAACCTGATAGATATAATGGATAAGTTATAAAGCAGTATACATTTGGGGTTTAAAACATTAGTTTGGAAGAATTCCATCCACATCAATGTCACATAATACTAGTTAACTTTATAAGTTTAATTGTAAATTATTATTTATGAAACACCAGAAGAAATTATTCATTTTTCCTCATGGTGTTAATTTTGTGAATATATAGAAAACCCCCTTTAATTATTAAAATTTCGCTAGCTTTCTCCCTGGGCCAGGACTTGGAATCTCAGTGTGTGGCTTTGGCAAGTCACCAGTAGTGGTCCGAATTGGACATTGGCTGTCCACCGCTAGGTGCTCATTTCTCTAAGTGCAGATCCAACATGCTCGTGGCATGGAATTCATTTCTAACACATGCTCCTCTGGACATTCTTGCTGAAAAATTTCAATTAAGGGGTTATGTGCCACTGATGAAATAGTGCAACTGCATATGTAATTTCCAACATAGTATTCTACTCTGCTTTCAGATATTTGTTATTTTGGTCAGATGAGGATCAGGAAAGAGAAGCGAATGGAGGAGAATAGCTCAATTTTTAAAAGTCTTAATACATGGGTTATTTTCTTTAATTGGTATAATGGATTCTGAGCTTTCTATTTTCATGGCAATTTTTACCCTTGATATACTTATGTTCTGTAGACTAATAAACGTAATCATTACCAGCCTGCAGAACCAGCAACAGAGTACGAGCTAATAGCAGCAGACAAGTGCCAGCAGAAGGCCGGATAGCAGAATGAAATTCTTCTTCAAAGGCCAGGTTAATCTTTGTGTGTTCTCTGTAAGGCCTTGCTCTACATATGCATTTTTTTTTACCCACTGGTTTACTTTTCTTTTTTTTTTTTTCTAACTCTAGCAATAATTTGTTTCCCTTGCTTTCATTTTTTTTTTAAAGCTCAAACATAATTTGTTAAATTGTAGTATATTATTAGAGTTTTAATACAGGGATTTTCCTTTTTTTAACTTTTTGTGTTTGTTTTAAGAAAAAATGATACAGCATCCTACCTTGTGCTATTTTATTTTCTAGTTTAATTCCTATATCTTCCTCTTCTGAAGTGTTATTTTTAAAATAAAAATAATTTTGCCACATAAACACGCTCAGTGTCTTTTTTGTAGCTTTGTACCTCGAGAATGAAAAATTTTAGTAACAATCAGTTCTTAAAATGCAACATGACATCTTTTTAAAAAAGGAGATAGTATGTGATAAATATTCCATAAAGCTATGAAGATGCATTTATAATGTCTAATTAACCAAAAAAATCTATATTTTAATCAACAAGTATATTTTTAAAGGCCTGTCATACAGAAGTCACTGGGAGATACAAGAATGTATGAGGTGTGGTCCATGATCTTAAAGAGTATACTTACTGTAGAAATTGAAGATCAACACCAAAAAAAAAAAAGTCACTAAGAGATTAATGACTGTTTAGTGTAACAACAAAGAAATGGATTTATATGATTAATCACAAAGTGAACTATATAAAAACATGATTACTTCTTGGAAATGAAAACATGTGAGATGTATTTGCTTATCAAGTATTTGACCTACCCTGAAGAAGTTACTACTAGATGAATGTGGTGGTACTTCCCTGTAATCCCAATGCTTGGGAAGTTGAGACAGGAGGATCACAGGTTCAAGGACAGCTTCGACAACTTAGTGAGCCCCTCAGCAACTTAGTGATATCTTGTTTCAAAATTAAAAAATACAAAGAGCTAGGGGTGTAGCTCAGAGGTAGAATGCCTTTGGGTTCAATCCCCAGTATTCACCCCCCCCCACACACAGAAATTATTACTAAGAACATGAACTATTATTGGACTGGATGAAGCATGAATCTAGTTTCAGATGCAATTATATTTTTTTCTTAAGATTTAGTAACAGATATTATTTAAGGCTATAGTCATATTAGGGCTTTACTTACTGAAAAATTACTTTAAAACTATCTGTATTTTAATTACAACACTCTATTGTTTTCCAAAATTTCAGTCCAAAGGAAGATCAAATATGAAAATTCCACTGTCACCAACACCTTGATCAAGATATAGAACATTTCTGTTACTGAAGAAAGTTTCTTCACATGCCCTTCTAGTCCTTCCATTTTTCCTGGGTGCCACCTAGAAGAAACCACTGTTGTGATTTTTTCCCTTATTTATTACCTTTGCCTCTTCATGAATTTCATGTACATTACAATGGGTACTCGTGTATTTAACTTCTTTTTCTCATCCAAAATTCCAGTGTATGCAATAAAGTTTTATTGCAACACAGCTGTGGTCTTTGGACCGTATGGTCTATGGCGGCTCTTGTGTTATAATGGCAGGGCTTAGTACTTGTGACAAGAAGAGTGTGTTGCACTATCATTGTTCCCAGTGCTGCTTGGCTTACCACAAATCACAGCAACCAGTTATAATTTGTCAGCATTTGAACGACACGCACTATCCTGTGTCATGGCATTCAATTAATTATTTATTTTTATTATCAGTACATACTTAACATGTCAAAATAAAAAGAGAAAAGTCAGTTTTGAACGTTGCACTTGGAGAAGGGTGGATTGTTTCATTATCGACCTAGATGGCTAAGTACGCACTACGTTTATTATGTAGAGGTATGGTAGCTATGTTAAACTAGCGCAATATACAGCAACATTATTTGGCCACTGACTCACTATAAAATTTTCACTGACAGAAGAACAAATTTCAGACAAATTAGGAATCCTAAAATATTTCATCAAAGCAAAATTTTATTTTAAACCTTAAAAATAACTAAAGTGAGGTTTAAATCAAAATAAGTCTCTGAGGAGCTCATCGTTAGCCAAGTAAGGAAAACTGTCTATCAATGTTAAATTGTGTTTGATTGCATCAGATGAAGAAATGTGTCCTGTGAAAATAAACTTGATTAAGACTATTAGCATTTTAGTGAGAACAGTTACTTGAAGAGTTGAGGACATTGGGGGCAGCAGATGGAGTCACCGTGCTTGCCATACTCCTCCCACTAAATTCAGCTAAAAGCACTGGGTATTATATAAAAAACAGAAACAAAACACATGACTGAAAGGCAGGGAGAGGAAGGCAGGTTGAATGAGGAGCACAGGACTCATAGGATGCCATGCGGGTGAGTTCCCTGGCTTTTCTTTCCTACCCATACATCAGACTGGGAACAACAACCCAATAATGCCAATAGGAGCAGACAAAAATATTCCTGCTTTTTATAGCCAAAGACCAGGCAAGGGGCTACCTAACAAGACAGAGGACTTTAAACTAATAACCATTCGAATCTAGCCAAACCCCATACCAAGCACTGTGGCCAAATTTCACCCCCACCAGCAGACATGGAATAAATAGCCTGGCCATTCACACATAAGATTTTCTTCTTATATCTATAACATGAGTTGTATTTATGGATTTTTAATATTG
This sequence comes from Graphiurus murinus, assembly GCA_004027655.1. NCBI lineage: Eukaryota > Metazoa > Chordata > Mammalia > Rodentia > Gliridae > Graphiurus > Graphiurus murinus. The sequence continues at coordinate 269,393 of PVLC010000136.1, forward strand.
AATCATTCTTATTCCTATAGTAAATATGACATAATTTATTATTTTATTGCTAATATTTTATTTAGAATCTGACACTCTTAATAAGGAAAATGGACCTGAAAGTATATTTTTTCTTTTAGAAGCGATGTTTCTTAGAACTAAATATCAAAAGTATACTTGCTTTATAAAAAGAGTTCTGAAAGTTTATGTGTAAGTTTGAGAAATATATATATATGTATGTATATATATATATATAAAATTCTGGTAAAATTCACTTAAGAAATTCCTGGATGACTTATTTATTATGTTGTTTAGGTGTTCTGTAATTGTTTGTTGGCTCACAAGTCTGTTTTGACTGAAATTAATGTGCTACAATCTATTTTTGTGACTTTCTGCTTCTTGTTTGTCATATGTCATTTCTATTTTATGAGAAAGGCTGTTACTCTATGTTGATTCAGACATTCATAAGTGAAGTGTTAGATATTCACTGTAAATTTTAGCTTTTAGCATTACAAAGTGTCTTTTCATGATGTTTTTCCTTTTTGCTCTAAATTTTATACTGTCTGAAATTAAATTTTATTATACTTCTAATTTCCAGGTGTATATTTGCCTATCTCTGATTTTTTGTTCTCTCAAGTTTTTGGTTAAACTCTTTTCTTGTATAAAATGAATCCTTGAGTTCTGCTTCATGAAAATATTTGAAATATCTTTACCAGATAAATTACATATAATATTAACATGGGCATTAAATTAGGCCACAATTATATAGTCTTTTGTTACACATATGTATAATATGTATATGTTGTAATATATTTCTTTTATTTTCTTTTTGTAGTTTATTTTATTTGCTATTTTAAGAAGTACTTTGGTATTTAGAAATTTTACTGTAAAATTTCACATCTATTTGCTTCTTATTTTTCTGCTTAGCTTTCAACTGTAAATTTTATATTTTGACTTCTATCTCTTATCTATGCAATACTGAATGGATTTATTCTATTTTTTCTCTTTACATTTATTTATTAAATTGTATGCTTTTTTGTCTACATATAAAATATTCACTTTTTTTTTTACAAAGTTTTTACAATTTTTTTTCTCTTGAAGGTATGTCTTAGCCTGTTCAGACTGCTATAACAAAATACCATAGACTGAGAAGCCTCTAGAGTGTGAAGGTCAATATCAAATCACCACCAGATTTAGCGTCTAGCAAGAGTCTGCTTTCTGCTGTCTTCTTGCTGTATCCTCAGGTGGGGGAAGAGCCAAACAGTTCTCCTAGGCCTCTTTTATAAGGGTGCTAATCCCATTCACACGGGATTATGATCTCACTACTTCCTGAAGGTCGACTTCCTACTGAAATTATCATTCAGGTGACCATTTCAACATGAGTTTCGGAGGAAGACAAACGTAAGGCTATCCATCCTTTATGAAGTTTTTTAGTAATGTCTTGGTTGGATATAGTCTATCCTTTAGTGAATTTCTTAGAACAGGCTCTTAAATAGAGCATTAACTGAGATCCTGTTACTTTATAACTATTTTTAATCTATGTCCTTGACACTTAAAGGACAGTTTGGCTGAATATAAAATCTGGGGCTCCAATTTTGTGTGAATTTCTGAAGCTGTCGCATCATTGTTAAACTGCTTCAAATGCAGCTGTTGACGAGACTGTAAATTAATACAATCATTATGTAGATTAGTGTGGAGGTTCTTCTTCAAAATACTAGGAACAGTGGAACTACCATATGACCCGGCTATCTCTTCACTATCTGTCCTAAAGAAAGTCAGAATACTATAGTGAGACACAAATACCCATTTTTATAGTAGCACAATTCACAATTGCCAACTTATGGGACGAACCCAGGTATCTGTCAAGAGGTGAATGGATAAAGAAAATATAGTATATACATACAATGGAATTTTACTCAGCCATAAAGAAGAGCAAAATTATATCATTTACAGGAAAATAGAAGGCTCTAGAGAAGATTATGCCAAGTGAGATCAGCCAGTCTCAGGAAGTCGAGGGTCCTATGTTTTCTCTTGTATGTGGAAACTAGAGAGAAAATGAGAAACAAGGAGACATTAGATAAATGAAGACAGAGAACAGTAGAATAATGGAAGTGGATAGAGGGAGGGAAACGGGGAGGGGAAAAAGAAAAACAGACGGAACAATTAACATTATGATATGCCCATGCATGAAGCTTCACTAACAATCTCACTATTATGGGTGGGGAGGGAGGGGTGGGAGTGCTGCCTGAAGGGGAACACACCAAGACGTGTGTGTGTGTGTGTGTGTGTGTGTGTGTGTGTGTGTGCTTGTATGACTTGGAACCTCTCTATGATGTATCACTACAGTGCACCAATGAAAGTATAAAGATGCAGTTGTAAAGAAGGTAGTAGTCAGCAAATTGACTTTCCTTTGTAAATAGCAATAGTTTTTGTTGATTCTCACTTCGCTTTATAGAATTTGCATAAAGTGATGGTCCACTATTTACTTGCTTTGTATGCGGCTCCTGTCTACCAGACTTTCTTCCATTTTTGAAAGACTATTTTTCTAGCCGGGCGTGGTGGCGCATGCTTGTAATCTCAGCATTTGGGAGGCTGAGACTGGAGGATCCGGGTTCGCGGCCAGCCTCAGCTACCTAGTGAGGCATTCCGCAACTGAGTGAGACCCGGTTTCAAAATAAAGAATAGAAAAAATAGGGCTGGGGGTATAGCTCGGAGGTAGAATGCCTCTGAGTTCCATCCCCAGTACCAAAAAAAAAAAAACAAAAAACAAAAAACAAAAAAACAGAAAGACTATTTTTCTGATGCCCTATGAGTTTTCTCCTCAATATTGAAACTCTCCAACAGGTTCATCAGGATATATCAGTTTTCTCCAGTACTTAAGAAGTAGATTTAGGTCTTATTTTAATTCACAAAAGATTTCTTAAATAATAATTTTAAATATTAATTATATTCCATTGATTTCTTCTCAACTACTCTGTTTCAGGTATCTGAAGAAACATAAATGTTAAATGTGTATTATTATTATAAAGAGACAGTAGCTATAGCAATGTAGCATTGACATAAAGATAGACATATAAATCAGTGGAAGAAATTGGAGAATCCAAACATTAACCACACATATAAGAATTATGGCACAAAATACCATTGTATTCAATTAAAAATGAATTTACTTTCAAACAAAAGATATTGGAACAAGAACAGTAAAACAGGAAACAACAAAGGATATGGAAACATAATAAAAAACTCTGAACTCATGCCATGTATATATTAATCTCAAGTGAATCACAGGTTTAAATATAAGTTTTAAATAATGAAAATCCTATAAGAAAATGTAGGAGGAAATCATAATATTAGAATAGGCAAAGATATTTCTTTGTTTTTGTTGTACTAGGGATTGAACCCAGGTGTGGTCTACCTCTGAGTTATACCCCCAGTCATATTTTTATTTTATTTTTTTTTTAATTTGAAACAGAGTCTCAGTAAGTTGCCGAGGTTAGCCGCAAACCTGTGATCCTCCTTTCTCAACCTCCCAAGTACTGGGATTATTGGAGTGCACCCCCATGCCCAGCTTCAAAGATGCTTTTAAGAGCTGAAAATCATTAAATATTAAAATAATGGTAAACTAGACATCAAAATTTTTAAAATTTGTCTTTTTAAAGATTTCATTATGAAAACGAGAAGTCCAACCACAGAATGAAAATAAATATCTGCATTACGTATTACTGACCAAGGACTTGTAGCTATAATGCACAAATCTCAATAGTGAGTAGAAAATCAACTCAATAATATAGAGAAACAATTTGAACAGTTGTTTCTAAAAAGCAGATTTAAAATGTCCAATACACACATGACAAGGTACTCAGCATCATTAATCATCAGGGAAACGCAAATCCAAAGCAGGGTGAGACGCCATTACTCACCCACTAGAATGGGAAAATTGAAAACATTAGCAATGGAATGTCTTGGCCTTGGAACTTTTATGAATCTCTAGGGGAATGTAAAATGATATAATTTTTAATCAGTGTTTGACTAGGGCCAGAAGTGGTGGTACTGACTGGGAAGGGACACGTAATACTATTATTCTGTATCTATTGTGGTGGCGGTGGTGGTGATATTTGTATCTTTGCAATCCACACTCCTCACTTAAAATGGGTTTAACTTTTAACTGAAGTCTTGCTGGAGTTGATAAAAATATTTAAAATATGTCTTCCAACCATCTTTTTCTGCTACTTATTCTTTTGAAGAGATAGGGTGCTGTAAAAGTTCACTATTACAATGCTCCAGATTAGTGAGATCCCTTTGAATTATGTATTTTTAAAACGCTAATCTAATAGAATTCAGAAATTGTCAGTCACTTTAGTATTAAATTTATTAGTAAAAATAAATTTCTATCAATTATATCTCCTATTTAGCCAAAAAGAGACTGCTCATCTGTTGGAAATGAGTCATACAGCAAACCCAGTTTCCTTTGATATTTTGTAAATTTGATTGTTACAATTATTTTCATGCATATCTTACTGAGGCATTAGTCACAATGCACCTCTTGTAAAATATGCTTCCTTTTGCATTTCCCTGATTGCTGAGGGTGCTGAGAATTTTTTTTATTTTTTATGTATTTGCTGGCCATTTGCATTTCTTTTTTTTTTTGAGAGGTGTCTAATTCAATTGCTCATTTATTAATGGGGTTATTTATTTTTATTTGGTGTTAAGTTCTTTGAGTTCTTTATATATTCTGGGTATTAGTCCTCTGTCAGAGAGGAGTTGGCAAGAATTTTCTCTCATTCCATAAGCTCTCTCTTTATGCTCTTGGTTATTTTTTTTGCTGTGTAGAAACTTTTTAATTTGATGCCATCCCATTTATTGATTCTTAGTTTTATTTCCTGAGCTTTGGGTGTCTTATTGAGGAAGTCTCTACCTGTGCTTATATGTTCCTGTTTTCTTCTACTAATTGCAAAGTTTCCTGCCTAATTTCTAGGTCTTTGATCCATCTCTTGGGCAGGGTGAGGGATAGGGGTCTAGTTTAATTCCTCTCCATCCAGTTTTTTCAGCTCCATTTGTTGAGCAGGCTGTCTTTTCTCTAATATATGTTTTGGGCACTTTTGTTAAGAATTAGTTGGCTGTACCTGTGTGGATTTGTCTCTGTATCTTCTGTCTTATTCCATTGGTGTGACTACACTTTAATAGCTGGATCTTGAGCAAGGCTCGGTCCGCTGGAATCCTGCAAGGCAGGCAATTCCAAAAGTAGGGATTCATGGCATTTCCCATTTTGCATTATTATATTCTGGAAATTGTGGGTGCTTTGGGTTTTGCTTTTTTATTAATTATAAAGAAAAACTTCTTAGAAACATGCGGCCTGACAGATACTGATCTTTTAGCTGTGAAAGAGCAATGCCTCAAGACAATAAACTCTAGCCTAGAAACAGGCTTTGCAAGTTTTCTAAATTGCTGCTACCTGGTCTCCCTAAACCCTGCTAACTACCTAGATTAGAAAAAACATTGCTTGGAGGGTCTAGGCAAAATTGTAAAGATTTTAACTAATGGAAAACAATTTTTATAATACGTGTTGTAAACCTAACTGGTTGTGATTAACCTTTAGAAAAAGAAGTCTGTAAAAATTCCTGTTAAATATGCCTTACTGTAAAAAGATAGCATATAAGTCTTCAACTGACAAAAAATAAAACAGATGCGCTTCAACACTGCATTGGGTGTGAGCGTATTCTCGCGACCTCGTCTCATTCCACACCAATTGAGGGACCCCCGATCCGCTGCCACGAGGGCTGGCTCCCGGCACATTGGTCTACAAGTCTGTTTTTGTATCATTGCCACTGGTTTTTGTCACTCATAGCCCTGTGGTGTCATTTGAAATCAGGTATTGTGATGTCTCCAGTATTGTTCATAATTGCTTTGGCTATCGTGAATCTTTTGTTCTTCCATATGAGTTTTAGAACTATTTTTGCTAGTTCTATAAGGAATGTCATTGCTATTTGATAGAGATTGCATTGCATCTGTAGATTACTTTTTGTACTATGCCCATTTGACAATATTTATTCTGCCTAAGAACATAGAACTTCATTCCATCTTCTTTTTTATTGGTGCATTTTAATCCATCTTCTAGTGTCTTCTTCAATTTCTTTCTTCAGTGTTCTACAACTTTCATTATAGAGGTTTTTACTTCCTTTGTTAGATATATTCCTTATTTTTTAGGCTATTATGCATGCAATTGCTTCCATATCACTAGAGTTAGAATGGTAATCATAAAGAATATAGACAATAATAAATGCTGATGAGGATATGGAGAAAAAGAAACCCTTATACATTGTTGGTGGGATTGTAAATTAGTATAGACACTATGGAGATCAGTATGGAGATTCTTCAAAAGACAGAATGGAACTACCATACAACCCAGAAATACCACTTCTTGGTGTCTTTCCAAAATAATTAAAGTCATAATACTATAGTGATACACGAACACCCATGTTTACAGCAGAACAATTCATAACAGCCAAGTTAGGGAACAAACCTAGGTATCTGTCAACAGATGAATGAATAAATACGGTACATATATGCAATAGAGTTTTACTCAGCCCTAAAGATTAACAAAATTATGTCATTTTCAGGAAAATTAATGGAGCTATAGAAGATCATGCTAAGCGAGATCAGCCAGACCCAGAAAAACTAGGGCGGCATGTCTTCTCTCATATGTGCAAGCTAGAGAGAAAACAGGGATGAAAAGGGACCTTGTGAAAACGAGAGAGACCAAGAGAGCAGTGGAAGGAGATTGGAAGATGGAAGAGGGGGGAGGGAAACAGATCAAATAATTAAATGTGCATGTATGAATGTGTCCCTATAAATCTCACTATGATGTACAATTATAACCCACCAATATAAAATTATTAAAATATAAAATATGCTTCCTTTTAAAAATTATTTTCTGACTATTGTCAGGCATATGTTTTCCATTCAGAAAAGTGAAAAGTCCAAGACCTTTGACTTCTTTGAGTGTCCTGAACCTTCTCTTTCTTGTAATTCTTGCCCCTGGCTTTGGGACTCTATCACTTTTCCCCTTGAGGAATACAAAAAAAATCATCCCATTTTAAAAGTGTTTGACTTGAAACTATCATCAACTTTACCCATCTGCTTCAAACTTCTAAAATCTGACCAGCAATGATCGTTAGAAAAACAGAAGCTTCCACTGATAATATCAATGATTATTCCTTTCAAAGGACTCATGGCCTTATGCAAAAGCGCTGAGCCTTCTGGGGTTAGAGTTATAAAAGTAGATACATGTCCACTCTGGCTATTGACTTAAAACCTAACTGCCAAATATGTATTTTTACTTTTCTGGGTCTACCATAACAAAATACCATGAGCTTGGTGGCTTAAATAACAGAAATGTATTTTCTTACAGTACTGGAGACAAGAAGTCCAAGATCAAGTTTTAGTGAGATAGGGACCTCCCCCCTCCCCTGCCCCTCCCACCACACACACACCATGAAAAGTCAGACTCCTTAAGATTATGGAGTACGATCCCTCAAGTGAATGAGACAACTGAACTAGCTCTCCATCTGACAGGGTTAGCAGAAACACTAGAATATTAGAAGTCAAAAACTGGACCAGTCTTCAATACTACAGAATTAAGACAGTACACCTGGAGACAGGATGTTGGGAAGTCAGCCCAGTCTGCTGAGACTATGTAGTCAGCAGAAGTACCGAGAGCCAAGAGCCAGACAACGCAAGGTCACCAAAACCAAACCCACTGAGACAAGACAATAGTCTGCCCTGTTCTCAAAATAATATTCTATTTTCAAGATGATAAGGGGAAAATTCCAGATGGCGAGGGGCAAACACACGGGTGGAAGAGCCACTAAAGACACCTGCCGTCGGCACAGTAAAACATAAGCCTCAAGGTGGAAACGTAAGATGGTAAGACACGCCTCCGGTGGAGAGGCACCGAGAAGAGCAGAGAGCAACTCACAGCCCACCTCTCTATGACGCATCAGGGGTCCAGGACGCTGCTGACCCTGCAGGGACATTAAAAGCTGAGCACCTGTGTCTTTTGTTAGAGCCAGCCTGACATTCCTGACTAGGGCTGTATCACCCTTCTTGCTTGAGCAGAAACTTTCTCAATAAAACCTTCTCTGGGTTTGAATTCTTTTCAGTCTAGTTTCATTGCCACTGACTCTGGACCCAAGGAACTGGAACCTGGTAACATTAGCAGGGTTCTTTTCTGCCCCGCCTGCATCTTCTCCTGTCCCCCTGTGGACTTTCCTCTCTGTATGCAAATAATGCAAATATATATTATGTTCATTAATATAAATATATTTTCTAAATATATATATTTATGTGTATATTTGTATATTTTTCCATGTGTCCATATTTTTTTTCTCCTTATATGGATATCAGGTTGGACTATAATGCATCCCAATAGCATCATTTTAACTAAATTACTTCTTTAAAGGTCTTATTTCCAAATAGTCACAGTCAGATCTACTAGAGGTAAAGCTTCAACATATGGAGTTGGTGGGGGTGGGGTACAAATCAGACCATGATAACACATGACCTGTCATTCTTTCACGAGATTCTGTAGCTCCACAAGACATGGATAGATCCCTACAGGGAAAGCTATGATTTTTTTTTTTTTTAATGAATAATGCTGTAAGTCATCTTTTCCCTACTCAAGTTTTTCCAAATGGGAAATGTGCATTGATCTCAGAGATTACCCACTTTGGCAATTTAGAAATATCTTATTGCACAGGTTTCAACCAACTTTGCTATGTGAATAACATCTGAGAGGAAATTACTAGCACTTTACATAAACTTCTTATAGAGCTTAACACTTAATCTCATTTGAGAAACTATCCTAATGCATCCTGGTGAGAGTCATCACATCTGGATCTTTCAAAGGGAATTCCATCATTTTAGTGACTGCCTCTAGAATCCCAGGCAAGTATTTTTAAAGAATGTTCACCTTCTGCAATTTAAGCTCTTGCAAGCATGTGGTTTACATTTGAGTTAATCTTCTCATCCATCTGCCCACAAGAATGGATACATTTTATTGAGCATTTCCTGAGTTCACACTGGACAAGTATTATTATCCAGAAATGCGGACAATGGAAAGCAAGAGAAAGGGCTGCACCTTTGTCTGCAGATGAGCGAGTCCTTATTTTAAAAATAAGCAGCATTGGCTGGTACTTATGAAAATCGAAATCAATATTGTGCCTTTTTGCACTTCCATCTTTCTGTGTTGTAAGCTATGCATCACCTTCAATATGAGCGGAGACATCTAGAATGTCATTGATGTAACCACGGGGAAGTGAAGTTGAGAAGAAATGGTCATCATCACTATAGTTCCTACTTTGCTACATACAGAATGAATTGAACAGACACAGGTGTGCTCCCTTTGTTTACAGAAGCCTCTGCAGCACTGGAGTCGGGGTGTGGAAGGTTGCACTATTTCTTACATGGAGGAAGCATATGGTCAGCTCCTTGCTAGGAATGCATTTTGTTTCTTTCAGCAAGTTAGATCTTTTGTAATATGTAGAGACCATTCAGACTTACAGACACCTCAAACTAATATTTTATAGGACAAATTCGGCCTATGGATAGATTTTGTTTTTCTTTTAGTTTTACTTCTTTAATATATCTTCTATAAAATTAAAAGGTTTTACACAAAAAATATGAAAGTTTGCATTTTTAAAATTATTGGTGTTGCTGGGTGTGGTAGTACATGCTTGTAATCCCAGTTCTTGGGAGGCTGAGGCAGGAGGATTGCAGGTTTGAGGCCCCCCTTAGCTATTTACTGAGGTCCTCTGCAATTTAGTGAGAACCTGTTTCAAAATAAAGAATAAAAAATAGGACTGGGCATGTAGCTTAGAGGAGAATGTCCCCGGGTTCAATTCCCAGTACTGAAAAAAAAAAAAAAATCAAGGATTATGATGTGAGACTATAATGCACCAACAAAAGCACATTAAAATTAAAAAAAATTACTCATGTTGGTGATATTTAAGGAAGTTGAGCCCTCGTTTAAAAACATGTGTTAGCTGGGTGTGGTGGCACACGCCTATAATCCCATTACCTGGGAAGCTGAGATAGGAGGATCTCAGGTTTGAGGACAGCCTCAACAAGTAGTGAGATGCTCATCAACCTAGTGAGACCTTGATTCAAAATAAAAAAAAAATAAGGCTGGGAGTGTAGCTCAGAAGCAGAATGACCCTGGGTTCAATCCTCAGTACCACACAAACATGTATTTTATATAGTATTCCTGTAACATATAATATTATGTATCTATTAAACTATATGTCATCTCCAAAATGGAAAGAAATATCTAGAATGTAACTGACTTAACCACAATAAACTTAAATTGATAATAACTTGTCATTTTCATTATAGTTCCTGCCTTGCTATATACAAAATGTATATGTTTATACAAAATATGTATATATGTTTATATAACAAACAAAATATATATGTTTAAATATGTTTATATAACAAACAAAATATGTTTAAGTTACATATATAAATATTATATGTAATTTAAACATATATATTCACACATATGCCTTCTTCATCAGATCTTTAGTAAAATTGGCAGTGACATTGCTATTGTAGTCAGATGATAATTTGTAAAGAGGAATAAAATTATAAAATCTTACAGAATATAAATATAGTATGATTTATGGAATGGTAAATAATCCTAATTTCTATAACTATTCATCTTTGAAATACAAATCAGCATGTTACTAAAGGAGAACAAGTGAACATAATTTATTTTGAAATCCTTTGGTAAATTTCCACATTAAAATTGCTCTATCAGTTGCAAAATGATTTGGAGAGGTAGTTATGAAGGTCTAGCTTATATATTGAAATGATAGTGACACTTAAACATATTAGTCAAGGCAAATATTAAAACATGCTATAAGCATCTTTAGCTAATGTTTTAAAGATGTCCTCAAAGAGGGAATACATAATAGTGTTGACAAAGATTAAAAATTTTATAACTTTATGAGCAATGAAATACCATAGAAAGGGCCAGATATCTTATGAAGCTCAAGAAGTTATCATAAGAGTGAGGCCCTAAATAATGTATCAGAGAGTATGAAATGAAGTCCTCACTCAAAAAAAAAAAAAAATCCTAAGAAATTTGTGCTATAAATAATCCATTTAGATTCAAAGAAGTAATCTAATAGTCATTTTAGACTGTTAAAAATCCATGTGGGAGAGTGAACATATGTAGCAGTAGCATTTGAAAGAATTCACTCAATGTTGCTGGGTAATTTTTCTGTGTTCCAATGATTTTTGCATGGTTGCATTAATGAATATTGTCATGAAAAGGGGAGATAAAGATGCATGACAAACATTTCAGTTTTACCACCTTTGAAGTCAAATTGCATTTTTCTCCTAAAACAAGTCTAAACATAACCTAAATTTCTTGAAGTTCTACTAGCTAAAGTATATGGCAAACTTTTATAATTTATCTATGCTTATCAACATAATATGCTTCTGGAAGCTTTGTACAATGGTTCCTCAGTGTCTACAGGGTTGGATCAAGAATCCCCTTCAAATATCAAAAATAGCAGATGCTCAAGTCTCCTGCAATAAAATTGTATCATATTTGCCTGTAGCCTATACTCCTCTTGTGTACATTAAATCACCTCTAGATTACTTATAATACCTAACACAATAAATTCTATGTAAATAATTGTTATACTGGGCTGTTTAGGGAACAATGACAAGAGGAAAAAAGTCTGTGTATGTTCAGTATGGATAGAATTGTGGGGTATATTTTTAATCATCAATTGCTTTAATCTATAGATATGGAACCCATAGACATGGAGGGTGAACTGTCATTCAAAAATTGCATCAAAGATTCAATACATTTCTGGAAGCTTTCTTAACTTTCATACATTGTTTTCTCTAGTCAGTAAGTAAAATATGATTCTCTTTTAAGCGAACCAACTATTCAAGCTGTCTTTCCTGATATTGCATTGGAGGAATGTTACCTTAAGTGTCATGTTGGCTGCATGTCAGCATGATTAATGGAGAAAATGCTACTTGGAAGGAACATTTGAAATGCATTAGACACAGTCAACACACATACACACATACCTCTAACTAGTATTTGTTTGCGGAAATTCCTGATTAATATTTCTTGGAAAATTTCTGTTTTCCAAAATCTGAATCTCAAGAAAAATCATCAAGAGGCTGGGGAAAAGTATTAGAGTTTTAACTTCAGTATTAAAATTTAATTTCAGTTGGAAGGATCTACCCAAGTCCAATCTAATGTGAGAACAGAAAATGCTGATCCCAGGGAGTAGAAGGCTAAGGTAGACATTTCCAAAACCAGTACAGAACCAGGTAGGGGAGAAGTGATCCCAATGTAACTGTCAGACTTGCTTGTAACTGGCTGTGGGCTAAGTGTGTTTGTGTTTCCATCTAGGTAATGCTAATTAATATGTTTTTGAAAGAAAAATGTATCTTTAAATAGACATTTTGGGCACATGTTTTGATAGATCTGAGTTTTCCGTTACTCAGATACTACCTAATAATGTTCATGGAACTTTTCCGTTATTTGAATATATGTATAGGCTATAGTTCTTTGTAAATGCCATTAAAATTAAGATTTATTATTTACTATTATTGTGTGTGTGTGTGTGTGTACTGAGGACAGAGAATGAAGAACAATGGTATTATTTTATGTGTTAACTGTACTACTATAACAAACTATATTAAACTGGGAAAATCATAAACAAGAGAAGCTTATTGCTCACAGTTCTAGAGACTGGAAAGGTCATTATCAAGGTACTAGCAGATTTGGTGTCCCAGAGGAGCTCAGTCTCTCCTTCAAAAGTGGCACCACCTTGCTCTGTGCTTGCATGGGGGAAGAGGAAAGGCAGCTCTTGGTCTTCATTTATATGGACACTAATGATATTCATGAGGGCACAGCCCTCCTACTTATCACTACCCCAGAGTCCCTACCTCTTAACACTCTCAAAATGGGTATTAAGTTCCAACAAATGAATTTGGGAAGATATCAATGTTTAAACCCTAGTATAATCTAAGATTTTAAAAATACTTGATAGTTGCTAAGAATTCTAATTTCTTATTTCCACATTTGGAAGATGAATATTTGTTGGAAATTTGGAAATGCTATCTTTTACTAACTTCAGGAGTTGTATGGAGTCAAATTTTCTATATTTAAATCAGATTTTAAGTGGTGTTGGGAAAACTGGTTATCCATTTGTAGAAAAATGGATTTAAATGTTTACCTTTTACCCTGCACAGGAGTCAACTTGAGATGGATCAAAGACCTAGAAATTAGACCACAGACTTTGAAGGTAGTAGAAGAGAGTATAGGTCCAACACCCCAACATATAGGCACAGGTAGAAACTGCCTCAAGAAAACCCCAAAAGCTGAGGAAATTAAAACAATAAATAAATAAGATGGCATTAAACTAAAAAGTTTCTGCTCATTAAAAGAAACCATTAAGAGTCTAAAGAGAAAGCCTACAGAGTGGGAGAATTGCCAGCTATCTCTCTGATAGAGGACTAATATCTAGCATATACAAAGATCTTAAAAGACTTTACACTAAAAAATACCCAATCAAGAAGTGGAAAATTGAACTAAATAGACACTTCACAAAGGAAGAGATATAAATGGCCAATAAATGCATGAAAATTTGCTCAACATCATTAGCAATAAGGGAGATGCAAATCAAAACTACATTGAGATTCTACTTAACCCCAACTAGAATGGCAATCATCAAGAAGTCAAAAAACAATAAATGCTGGTGAGGATGTGGGGAAATTTAAACTCTTCTAGACTGTTGGTAGTATTGCAAATTAGTGTAGCTGCTATGGAGATCAGTGTGGAGATTCCTCAGAAAATTAGGAATGGATCTACCATATGATCCAGCTATACTACTCCTGCATATCTTTCCAAAGGGATTGAAATCACAGAATTACAGTAGTATATGTATATCCATGTTCATAGCCACACAATTCACAATAGGCAAATTATGCAACCAACCTAGGTGTCATTCCACAGATGAGTGGATCACAAAATTATGGGATATCCACACATTGTAATTCTACTCAGCAATAAAGAAGAACAAGATTATGTTATTTGCAGCAAAATGAATGGACCTGGAGAACATTATGTTAAGTGAGATTAGCCAGTTGCAGAAAGTGAAGTGTCATATATTTCCTCCCATATGCTGAAGCTAGGGAGTAATAGAGCACAAGAAGGACTTCAGATAATGGAGGAGAAATCCAGCAGAGCCAGGGAGGTGGTCTAGGGGAGGTGGTCTAGGGGAGAGGGAGAATCAAGGAAGGAATCAGGGGAAAGCCCATCAAGTGCTGTGTGCATGTACGCCACTATTACTATGATTTGGGTTATGATGTGAGACTATAATGCACCAATAAAAGTATATTAAAAGCTTGTTTTTCATTAGTTATTTGGAGGCCTAACTAATGGTCTAACTTGGAAAATTTAGACATTGGCTAATTTATTCTTGGGTAAAACAGAAAAACACTTTAAGAGAGTGTGTGTGTGTGTGTGTGTGTGTGTGTGTGTGTGTATGAGTGTGTGTACATGGAGGATACTAAATCAATAGTTTGCGGTAAGTCAGAAATGACGTAAATCAGTTAAAATTTTAAAATATACTATGATACTTCTTACTTTCATAGAAAATGAATTAATTGGCCTTTGGTATAATGCATTACCTCTTCCCATTTTATTTAACAGTAAGTAAAGCACTTTTTAAGATTTTTCTTGAACTTCCTCTTCTGCTCTGCTTATTTTGCCAAGGAAAGCAATACTATGAATATCAAGATTTGTGTCAAGGATTTCTAAAATCACACACAAATATAGACTTAGAGGACTTTAAAACCCAATTGTTCACACACTTGTAATAATGTATCCTATCTTATAAAGCTGCTTTGAAAACCCACAGATCTTTCTGTACTTAAAAAATGTAAATGACTTTTTGCCCATGGGGAGATTAATAAATTCACTAAGGTGAAAAAAATGAATTCAGCCTTCCCCAGTATGAAAATTGCTCAAAGATTAATTTAGCCTGTTTAATTCAGCTCTCAACTGTTTCTCAGAGCTCTAAAATATTTTTCCACCTTGGTTGCACCTGGGGCATCAATTTGATTATTTTTACTCTTGATTTTAATGTGTCTACTTTCTTCTATATCAAGCTATTTCCATTTTCATTCAGTTCATTTTACCCTTGGTTTCTTGTTCTTTTTTTTCCTAGAAAATTATTGCTATCTGTATTTTGCTGATGATTCTTTCCTATGTTATTTTAGGCACAAAGTTGGAAGGACTTTGTAATAGATAGCATGCTCTTCCTTCCTTTTCTAGTGTCAGGTCTTTCCTCCCTTGTCCATAAGTACGCATCTTCAGTGTGTTCATACATGCAGTTTGTTCAGTACTCAGCATGGTACATTTTCAGGGAAACTAACATTATAAGTAAAGGGGTTCTGTAACAAATCTGTGCAAACTTTGAGTAACAACCTCCGGGCTTCTAAGATCCCACAGTATTTACCCAAAGTGAAAACCAACTAGGTCAAATTCCACGCTTCTTATGTGTGTTCTTTTATAAAAAGTAGCTTTGATTGTCCCCACTTTTCCACTGTCTGGGTGAAGCAGCATAAGGTTATTCTGTGGTTGTTATTGCTCCTAAAGTTAATACTTAGTGACTTACTTCTAATAGAATCATTTTTAACTACAAAATACCATGCATTATATAAAATAAGATCATCTTTTTTATTACTCTTTCTTTTCTTCCTTTGATATTACACTAGATTTTCTTATGAAATGTCTCAGAATTTTATTGTTTACTTTTTACTTAATTTTGAAACTCCTTTTCTTTGTTTTTATTTTATATGTATTTGCTTTATTAAACATACTATATTATATACATATAGAAAAGAATATATATTTGCATATATTAAGTGATGAATTATTTCATTTTGACTTGAAATATAATAAACACTTATTAAAACAATAAAATCTAGTACCTTTCTAGCTTAAAGGAATGTCTGAATAAAAATACTTTGGTCAAGAAACACTGAAAAATAATTGCCTTGCTAATAAACCCAGTATCATATCCTGACAGTTTTGCTTTACTTATTTTGCTTGACTTAAGAAAATGCACCAGTTCCTCCAAGATGTTTAACTCTAGAGAGTTGCTGAAATCGTTTGATAAACTTTTGCTCAGTTCAGCATGCTGAAGTTGAGAGCACTGTATGGACTTCCTCGGCGGTTTAATCACAGCATTAAAAAACTGTCCAATGGCACTTTTAACCCCAGATCTGCGACATTACCAAGCTGCTATGAAACAGAAAAAAATGACAGTGATTCAGATACAGTCTCTGGAGTCTTTGCATCAGGTTTTACTCTGCATCTTACATGCTTGATGAATTCCTGGGAGGAGAAGGAGGGGATGGGTGGGCAAGTCCTTAAGGACTATAAGTCCCACACATGTTTGCAGGGGTCCAGAGTGGCTGGTATCTCCACCTTCTTAAGTGGTCTGTGGCAGATGTTCACTGGGGAGCAGCATAGATAGAACATCCTCAGGCCAGGTGCTTCTGTTTATTGGACACAGGATCTGATTTCATCTCACCTAACGAAAAATGAATTTGAATAGCAAGAAGATACCATTTCAATAAGACTAGGGGAAAAGATGCAACCTATAAACTGTCTCTGGACTACAGAATAAGTGAAATGTTATGACAGGGGAAAATATATATGTTGGCAACATAGCTTGATTCGTATTTCAAATTGAAACCATACTTCTGGAGGGTACAGACAGCGACAACCGGAAAGGTGCTCTGAGACGCTCTGATTTCAGAATGTGCCGCCCATCTTCTGCCCAATCGCTTTCATGTGCAAGATAAATATAGCTCAAGAGGAAAATGCAGTTTTTCTCCAAGTTCTGGGTTGGGAAACTGAATGGAGGAAGGGCTAGAGAAATAAACGGAATACCAAAATGAAAGGATATATTCTTGAAGTCAATGGTGATGCTATACTATTGACACAGTATACACAAAGTGAGGCCTAACCAAATAATTGCATGAAAACATAAGTAAAATTATAATCTTTTATTATTGCCCCATGGGTAGAATTTGCATGGTTGCTAAATTAGTCCTAACTTTACATCATCTGCTATTCTGGATCCCTTAAAAATTATTAAGTTATTATGAATCAAAGTCAGTATCATTCAGTAAATGAATCCCCAGATAATTAAATTCCTAAGCAAAAATGAAAGTAAAAAATAAAATCTAGAGTCCTTTACATTTTTATTTTCAAATTTCCTTTTAATTTTTTGTTTTCCATTAAAGCTAAAAGTAATAGTTATAATATAATATCATATTTACTTTTCAGGCAAAAGTGCCTGCAAGTCTTGTGCAGTGGTAACTTTTCATGATGTATTTTTAGGATAATGAATCTTGGATAAATATTTGAATTCTCAGATAATGAGTGACTTGTTAAAGGACTCAGACATATAACTCATCATTAGTGAAGCAACTTCTATAATTCTTTGAAGCTGGGCTGCAGAGGTTCGTTTTGATTCAAGAGAGGCAAGTAAATAAAAAATAAAATTGTGTGTGTGTGTGTGTGTGTGTGTGTGTGTGTGTGTGTGTGTGTGTGTATGTTTTCCTGGGGATTGAACCCAGGGGTGTTCTACCTCCGAAGTAGGCCTCCAGCTCTTTTATACTCTATTTTGAAATGAGGTTGGTGAGAGTCTTGCTAAATAGCTTAGGCTGCCCTCTAACCAGCAATCCTCTGCCTCAGTCTCCCAAGTACTGGGATTATAGGCATGTGCAACCATGTCTGAAAACAAAATGTCTCTCACCATGGACTGGCTGTGCTCCTGAAGGCTCTTGTCAGCTCTGTCTGAAGGTACTAGAAGGGCAAGGACTTTCTTTCCTGGGCCCCTGTGCACCCTCCTTATTGCTATTGGAGTATGCTGGTTTGCAATGAATGCATTGTTAAATGAACAAATGAATGAATGAGCAAACGAATTAATGACTCCTGAATGCAGAGCTGAAATCCCTTTCTCACGGCTCTAGAACCACACATCTATAAGCTAACTATTTCCACTTAATGTTTCACAGGGAAATCACACCATTCAGGACCCCAATTAATGTCATTTTCTAAATTTGCAATCTCTTTCTCTCTCTCTCTCTCCTTCCTTACTTCCTTACCTCCTTCCTTCTATCGATTTTCCTTGCTGCTTCTTTTTGAACGGGGGGTTGAGACCAGCATTCTACTTCTGAGCTACACCCCTGGCCCTTTTCATTTATTTCTTTTAGTCCAGTGTCTGGAACCCAAACCATTATCATTCTGGACTCCTTCTTTGCTTCTCACACAATCAGACGCCAAGTCCTGCATCTCTACCCTTGATATACTTGTATTCATCTGCTTCATGTCTTTATCCTTGGCTCTGCATTGCTCTTATCCTGGTGTCTTTCCACTCATGTCGCCACAATAGCATCTCAAATGCCCTGACCCTGCCCTCATTCTCCTCCCTCCTGCCACATCTGCTGTCCGAGGGATTTTTTTTTCCTTTCCTTTCCTTTCCTTTCCTTTCCTTTCCTTTCCTTTCCTTTCCTTTCCTTTCCTTTCCTTTCCTTTCCTTTCCTTTCCTTTCCTTTCCTTTCCTTTCCTTTCCTTTCCTCTCCTCTCCTCTCCTCTCCTCTCCTCTCCTCTCCTCTCCTCTCCTCTCCTTTCCTTCTTCTTTTCCCTTCCCTCACCCCCTTTCTCTCTCTCTCCTTCCTTCCTTCCCTCTTTCCTTCCATTAATTTTCCTTGCTTCTTTTTGAACTGAGGATTGAGCCCAGAATTCTACTTCTAAGCTATACCTCTGGCCCTCTTCATTTATTTATTTTGAAATAGTCTTGCTAGGTTGCTGAGGCTGACTTTGAACCTGTGTTCTCCTGTCTCAGCACCTGTACCAAGTACTGCAATTACAGTTGTGCACCACTATGCCGAGCTCAGAGGGATCTTTTGAAAATGCAATATGACTACATCATCTTTCTGTTCAATTTCTGTATAATTTTCCTCTAAGTTTTCAAAGTAGGATTTCAACTCTTTATACACAAGCTCTTCCACAAACTAGCCTATCCTATCCTTGAATTGCCCTTTCCCTTTGTGCTCCTTTTTCTTGTTACACACACCTACTACTTGGAAGTCACAAGTTCCATTACTTTCATGCATCCATATCTTTATGCTTCTTCTTCTTGAAATGCTGGAATATCTGCCTGAGTCTCCCACCTTCCTCTGCCTACCTTCCATGGTTTATTCCCTCAAACTGTGTTCAGTGTCATTCTTGGTAAAACATTTCCTCTTCTCCAACTCTATCTTGTGATCTGTGTGGTTTATCTGCAGCTCTTTGATTTTCATGTCATTCTAAAAGTGTAACACATCCCATTGTACAATACTTTCTCCTACCTTTAACCCTTTGAAGACAAGTACCACGTTATTCAATTTTGCATTTCCATAGCACATCATAGAATCCAACACATAGTAGATACCCATTACTGTGTACTCAATGGATAAATACACAAATTCATTGCTGGAACTCTGGGATCTATTTATGGCTTAGATACGAATAAAAAAGCCTCATGATTTTGATAATGGACAACTTGGCCCAGACATGTTGGGATTTTTCGCAGATCATTCCTGATATTTGTATTTCAATGATAAGATTGAAAGTATGCTGTTAAAATATCCATGATACAGAAGTAAAGTTATGACTTTGGATTTGACATCCCAAGTTTGGTGCTTGTTTTCATTAGCCTTCAGGTTTTATGTTCATATGAAACTTGGACTAAACTGAGCTGCTTGAGTTTCATCATGAAACTAGAGCTCGTATCTCCTCGTATTAAAACCTCAGCTTCAGACTCAGCGGTTTCAAGGGATCATTTCATAAAATGCCAATTCTTGCAGTTTGGGAATTGAATGACAGCCAAAAGTTTTAGCAAAACGTCTGCGCAAAATTACTCACCAGTGCTTTGCAAGTGGTGAATAAAACATAGTGAGACTGAAAAGTAGAAACTCCGGTTACATTAGTTTAGCTATAAATTAAGTGTGTTTGGACAAAACTTCTCATCTCAAAAAAATTTCTTAGGACCTTAATATAAACGGGATCATCTGAAATTTGTGACCCACTTTTCCCATTCTGGTTCTCTGCTCTCCTCAAATGTTCAGAGAAAATCTGACTCTCAACCTACGTCTCCAGAACTCTCTCATCTACTTGCGATTTCTTTTCTTTTAAGAAAACCAGTGTGAAATTACTTGGAGACAATTTACCATGAGAAAAACAGGAACATTGCTTAACCTCCTGGTGTCTCATTTCTCCCTTGTTGGCACTCTGATGGAAGAGTTTGTACTCTGTCTACAGCGCAATTCCATGTGGCTACTTCAAGCTGCAAAGTGTATTGATCACTCAACAGAACGCACGAATGCAAAAGACAACTTTATCATTGGGCTAAATGCTTATTATCCAGAGGACTTCGTTTGTCAAATTTCAATGTGAACATTTTATAAGCTTCTTGTATTTGAATTTTCATAAAAATAAGTCCATAAAAACTAATGTTATTTTAAGGTTTGTATTACAATGATGTATAGTATGCATAAAAAAAAAACAGGATTAATTTTATCTTCCGATATGTTTTGACTTGTTCTAATACTTTCTTTTAGACTGCTCATGATTTTTTTCTTATCCTTTAGGAAGTATATAATTTAATATGAGGCCAATAATTTTAAGGGGAATGTTTTACTGTTTCTCTGTTACTCCTTCTCATTTATTAAATACTATTTGCACATGAAGCAGTTTTGGTCACTATAACAAACTAGAAAAGAAGAAACAAGAATGTTTTAAAGGGAGTACAATGTGTACTGTATTATATTTAAAAATCACTACTAGCTAGGCATGGTGGCACAGGCCTGCAATCCCAGTACTTGTGAGACTGAGACAGGAGGATTCCAAGTTCGAAACAAGCCTCAGAAATTTAGCAACCCTCAGGAACCTAACAAAACTATGTTTTAAAATAAAAAATAAAATAAGGTTGGGGTGTTGCTCAGAGTTAGAATGATCCTGGGATCAATCTATAGTACCAGAATAAATAAATAAAAATAAATAAATTTATACATACATATATACATAATATAAATATAATAGGGCTGAGGGTGTAGCTCAGAGGTACACCTCTTGGTTCAATTCCCAGTACTACACACACACACACACACACACACACACCACTATCTTCATTCTATTCATATAGATGTGTACATACATATATATATATTTATGATAATATCTAATAATTTTCCAATGAAGAGTACATCCAATACCTGATTTAGATATTGTCTAATTTCTATGAAACACCTGTGTTAGTTGGTAAGCAGAAACCACACTAGTAATTTGAAACAATAAAATGTAATATAGAGACAGGCATGGTGGCACATGCTTATAATTCCAGTACTCGAGAGCTCTGGAGGCTGAGGCAGGAGGATCGCAGGTTCATGACCAGCCTCGGCTACTTAGTGAGGCCCTCCGCAACTTAGTGAGACCCTGTTACAAAATAAAGAATAAAATATAGGGCTAGGGGTGTAGCTTGGAGGCAGAATGCCCCTGAGTTCGATCCCTAGTACTGAAAAAATATATATAGTCACTCTACTGTTCAATAAACCAGAACTTATTTCTTCTATCTCATTGTAACTTAGTACTCATTGGTTAACATTTCTCTAGCACTCCCCTTCCGGACTCTTCTAGCCTCTGGTAACTATTGTTCTACTTTCAACTTCTATGAAATTGTTCTGTTTTCAACTATATATCATATACATATTACTTGGTACTCCATAAATATATATAATTGTTTGTGTCAATTAAAAATAAAGTAATGGAACAGAATAGAAAAAAATATAACATGGAAAATGATGGAGTTCCTGCTTGGCTGTGTAAAGAACTCTGAGAGTCTGCTCATTGTTGGAAGTGGAGGAAATTATTTTTAGAAACATCAACAGTCATTTAAAGCCTGTGGCATTCACGGCATTAACATGAGTAGATGAAGAAACATCTATTCAAGAAAATCCATAAAATCAGTAGGAAAAACAAAAGTCTGTGGTATTTCAACCAAGACCACTCCCTTCCTCCCTTCTCCTAGCTCAGCAAGTGGAAACTGTACTTCTAACTGCCAAGGCCAAGAACACAGAGCTTCTTCTTCCTCCAGGTCCCAGTGGGAGGGCTCTCTTCCCAAGAGGAGCACATGGGAGTGTTTCTCATTCTGCCACTGAACCGATTCCTGAAGCTAAGTTCTGAGGGAAGGCACTGAGAAGTGGGGCACCTCTCCTCTGCCCAACCTCCCCTGGGCAGGAATCAACAGAGAACACTGGGCTCCTGGTTGCTGCTGTCCTGGCTCCTAAGGTAGTAGCGTGCTGCTAGAAGAGGAAATCAAGAAGTCTGAGTGAGCTCCTGGGGGAAACTTGAAAATTTCCCCACTTTACCTGCAGAGTCCTGGCTCAGAGGTCTTACCTGGGGTGAGAAGAACACAGCAAAAGAGAGAGCACCTAAATAAACTATCCAAAAGAACTGACATCATTTGCCATAATGGAGGTCAAGCTGAAGGATATTTTTACACACAGCAGAGGTGGGGAGGGGCAATTGGAAGGAGATTCAAGACATAGGCTAAATAGTAGGCTGGCTAGTTTCCAGGAGAGTTGAGAGGAGCTCTCTTGGGATCAGAACAAATATCAAACACTGAGCTTAGAGACAATCCAATACAGAACCCAGATTTGACTGGATTAGTCTGTAGAACAATTTATGCCACAGAGTATTATTGAAAACAAATTAGAGCAACCAGCTTGCCCTTTGTGGAACCTAACAGGTGGTTGTGGCCAGGGAAATGACAGATGAAGCCTGGTTAAGATATGCAGAATTACTGTGGATACACCCAAAGTTGCACCTTCTCTACAGTAAGCATCATAGACTTGATACTATGGAAGGGTTAAAAACACTACTAAAATAATCCAACCCTCCAGCAAACAAAAACAGGCAAATAATAGCATGCTTCAGGGTGAGGGAGAACCAGTACCTGGAGTTGTTATAATAAATTATCTAAAAACTCTGGTATCTAACAAAAATTTTGAGACATACAAAGAAACAGGAAAACATGGCACCAGAAATAGAATCAGGTAGCAAAAACTGCCGGTGAGAGTGACTAGATGTGGAATTTAACACGAAAGTCCCCAAAAATAGCCACTATAAATCCAACGCTGCTCAACGTATACTGGAGTTACATTTCTATAAACACATGGTAGGTTGAAAATCTCACAATTTCAAAGTGCATTTAGCTCATCTAATCTACCCCACATAATGGCTTAGCAACAGCACACTACACCTCAGCATCTTCCCATGTGACCCCAGTGGCTGACAGTGGGGAGCTGTGGCTGGTTGGTGGCCACTATCCACCATCACCAGAGAGGATGTTATTGCATGCTACTAGCAAAACAAACAAACAAACAAAAAAACATATATATATATACTATATATATATATATGTTTTTATATATACTATATATATATATATACTATATATATATATATAGTATATATATAAACATATATATATACTATACCTTGAAATATATATATATATGTTTATATATATATATATATATATTTCAAGGTATAGTTTATACTGAATAGGTATTGCTTTTGCACAATTATAAATTTTAAAAAATACTGAGGCTATATCATTATAAGTCAAAGACTATATGTTCAAGGAAGTACAGGAAAACTTGATTGAAGAAGTAAACTATGAGGACAGTGCTTCATGGACTAGAGAATACCAATAAAGACATGGAAACGATAAAACAAGAACCAAAAGGACATTTTGGAGTTGAAAAATAATTAAAAAGATAAACTTAATAGAGCAGCGTACCCGTAGATTTCAGATGTCAACTGGAAACATTAGCAAACGTGAAGGTAGATTGATAATATAGTCTGAAAAAGAGAAAAAGAATGAAGACAAATGAAGTCACACAGGATAGTGTTATTCTATTTTTGGTGTGATCATATTAATATACCAAAAACACATGATGAGAGAATCAGAAAGGTGGGGGGGAGAAGCAGAGAAATATTAGAAATAAAGGCTAAAATGACCCCAACTTATTGAAAAACACTAACACATTAGGAAACTGGATTAAACATAAAGAGATCCACAAACAGACATATAATAACACAAATGCTGAAAGTTAAAAAAAAAAAAAGAGAGAAAACTTGATATCAGCGAGGAAAAAATAACGTCATTTACAAGGAACCACAATACAATAAATAGCTCACTTCTCAGCAGAATGGTAATGAGATTAAAAGCATTCAAAGATAAAAGGTCAAACCAAGATTCCTATATCTATCAAAGTAATCTTTCTAAAATGCAGATGAAATAAACACATTCCTAGATAAGCAAAAGGGAAATGATTTTTTTTTTTTTACACGCAGGCATTGCTTACAAGAAATATGGAAGGAAGTTCTTTAGACTGAAAGCAGGTGACAGCAGATGACAATTTGAATGTATATGAAGAAACACAGAGCCCCAGCAAGGTACTTATGTAATTGTAAGCAGTAGTATAAGTGTGCCTTTTCTTACTTATTCTCTTAATTAACTTACAAAGCAATTATATAGAATATGTATATAATGCATTGTACTGTTGGCCAATAATACAGAAATACAATACATCTTAATATGGTTGCCAGTAAACACAGAGGATGAGTGTGGAAGCAAAGCTGGTATGGTTAAGGATATGACTACAGATGTAGGTTGATAATTATGTATTAAGTTCGTACCATGAATAGATGCAACATATAACTATAACATAAAAATGGAATATAGTCTAACATTTTTATATTATATATTATAAATATTATGCTCTAATAAAAGAACACTAAAATACCAAAGGGAATATCTGACAGAAATAAAGGATGAAATAAGCAATTAGACAATAAAAAATTGGAGAGTGTAATACTCTATGGTCAAAAATAGAAACTACACACAAGATCAAAAAGATCAATAAGAAAATAAAAGCACAATGAAGATACAATATACCAAAAGGTTATGGGTATGACTAAAGCAGTCCCTAGAGGGAAATTTATAGCTCTAACTGCCTATATTAAGAAGAAAGGATGTTAGGAAATTAATAACCATACATTTCCTCTTCAGATACTGTAAAAATAACAAACAAAAACTAAAGTAAAAAGAAAATAATAAAGCTTGGGTGGTTTATTAATAAAACAGAGAATAGAAAATCAATAGAAGAAAATAAGATTAAAAACTGATTCTTTGAAAAGATCTAAATTGATTGATATACTTTTAATTAAACAAGAGAGAGAGAGAGAGAGAGAGACTAGAAAAAAGAAGGCATTACTAATAACTTACAGAAATAAAACACATTATAAAAATACTATGAAAATGGCATGGAAATAAACTAGACATTTTAGATTAAATAGACAAATTCCTAGAAAGATAGAAAAGGCCAAAGCTGACTCAAAAAGAAACATATAGTCTGAATAGATCTATTTCTATAGTGAAGAATTGGAAGTAGAAAACAAACAAACCAGAGGGAATCTAAAGCTCAAATAGCTTCATGACCAAATTCTCTCAAACATTTAAAGAAGAAAAAATGTAAATTCTTCATAAACCCTTTCCAAAAGTAGAAGGGGGTCACTCCTCAACTCATTTTATTAAGCTAATATTATCCTGATACTAAACCCAAAATTATCACAAGAAATGAAAACTATAATAATTATATCTTATGAAAATGGATCCCCAAATCCTCAATAAAATACTCTTAAGCCATATGAAAGGAATTATACACATTAACCAGTAGAATTTATCCCAGGAATTCAAAGTTGATTTAATATTTGTAAATTAATTAATATAATGTAGTATATCAATAGTTTAAAAATATGATTATCTCAATAGACACAGAAATGGCATTTGAAAAAATTCACTTTAATAAAGATAATTTATGAAAAATTCACATATAATATATTTGCTTGGAAGTTTGGATACTTCCTCCCTAAAACCAAGAACAAGGTAGGATGTCACCTCTCATTTAAATATTGTACCTGAGGATCTAGTCAGGAAGATTAGGTGAGAAAAATAAATAAAATCCATCCAGATTAAAAGGAAAGAAGGAAAACTATTTGAATTCACAGATTATATAAAATTTATATAAATAATTCAAAGGAATCTTCTAAAAAACTATTAGAACTGATAAATGAGTCCAACAAGATTGCAGAATATAAGATCATTATAAAAACTCTATTGTATCTCTACATTTAATGACTTAAAATTAAAATAATCCCATTAAAATAACATCAAAAGTAAAATCCTTAAGAAAAATAAGCAGAAAGGTACAAATCTTACATTATGAAAACTACAAATGTTGTTTGATAAAATTAAAGAAGATCTAAGTGGAAGGCCATGTTTATGGATCAGAAGGATTTAATATTATTAATGTAGCCATATTCCTCAGTTTATCTATAAATTCAATGCAATACCTTTTACTTTTAAATTTTTTACAGTGATGAATTGACTCCAAAATTTATATTAAATTGAAATGACCCAGAATAGAAAAAGAATATGGAAACTGATAAAGTAGGAAGGCTGACACTTCCTAATTTCAAAATTTGCTACTGGCACAAGAACAAATAGTGGAATAGAATTGAGAATCTATGACCAGGTGTCTATGCTCAGTTGGTTTTCAATGGGGATAGAAAAACCATTCAATGGAGAAAGAATAGCCTTCAAAATATAGTGATGGGACAAGTAAATAGTCATATGCAAAAGAGTGAAGTTGGATTTTTGTATACCAATATATAAAATATAACATTAAATGAATCCAAAACTAAATATAAAGATAAAACCATAGATGGTGCTGCTAGATTGTAGTGGGTTCCTGAAAAAGACTATGTCCAAATCCTCACAGCCAGTACTTATGAATGTGAACCTCTTTGGAAATAGAATCTTTGTAAATATAATTAAGTCATAGTTTTTAAGAAGAGATCGGTCTAGATTTAGAGTAGGTTCTAAATGTCTGGTTTATATAAGGAAAAGGAGGAGATGTGAGATACATAGACACAACAGAGAAGGCCATGTGAAGCTCCATGTAAAGACAGAAACAGAGATTGTTAGCTTCTGTTTCATTTCACGTTTCCCTCGAGATTCATATGAAGTGTACATGTATCAATAAATATTATTTATTGCTAAGTAGCAGATGCTGTGAAGAGGATGAAAAGATTAGTACAGATGGGAGGGAAATATTTGCCAACCACATGCATGACAAATGACTTGTATAACTAAAAACTCAGCAGCAAAAACTTCCAAACAATACAATTAGAAAAAGGTAAGACATGAACAGATGTTTTACCAAAGTGGATAGACGTCAAATAGACAAATGAAAATATGCTTGGCGCCACTAGCCATTAGGTAAATTCCAATTAAACCATAATGAAGTATCACTACGTACCCAACAGAATCACTAACACATTGCTGGTACAGGTAGAGTGGCATAGCTAGATAAACAGTACCCACTCCCCCTGTCTCATTGTCTGCTACTGCTCCAACATTATAAGAAATGATAGTCTAGTATTTCATTTCCATTTTTATATCTTCATGATTATAATTATTTTAGACAACTTACACCCTTTATTTTATTATTATTATTATCTTTTATTTATTTATTTTGCGGTAGTGGGGATTGAACCCAGGGGCATTCTACCTCTGAGCTATACCCCCAGCCCTATTTTTTATTCTTTATTTTGAAACAGGGTCTCACTAAGTTGCGGAGGGCCTCACTAGGTAGCTGAGGCTGGCACCGAACTTGGATCCTCCAGTCTTAACCTCCCAAATGCTGGGATTACAAGCCTGGGCCACAATGCCTGGCTAATTTACACCCTTTAGAATTTCCATTAGTAAGAATCATTTGGTAGCAAACTCAGTTTATATATATTTTTTGAAAATGTCAATCTATCATCCTCAAATGAGAATTTAGCTGGGTATAAAATTTCATTTGACCATTTTGTCAGCATTTTGAAGTTATTATTTCATTACCTTATTATTATTATTCTTACCGTGTACCCTGAAAAATATTCACTCAGTCTTTCGTGACTCAAATGTAAACCATGTTTTAATAAGGACTACTTTTAGTACCTTCTTTTTGCTTTGGTGTTATATAGTTCTATCCTTAAGAATTTGCATACATCTATAGTGTCTATGATCTGTCAGAATATTTTATTATTATTATTATTATTATTATTTTTTTTTTTTTTTTTTTTTTTGCGGTACTGGGGATTGAACTCAGGGGCATTCTACCTCCGAGCTACACCTCCAGCCCCATTTTTTATTCTTTATTTTGAAACCGAGTCTCACTAAGTTGCGGAGTGCCTCACTAGGTATTATTTTTATTATTATTATTTCTTGTTGGGAGCGGTGAAGCTGCTGCGCCTAAAAGATGGCGACTGCAGTAAAGTACCTCAGTGCAGTAAAGTACCTCAGTGCAGTAAACAACTCCTAATAAGGTGTTGTGGTAAAACAGCAATGTCAGCTTATGTGCAGGCTAGCTTTCCTGACCAATTGGAGCTCAGATACGAGTCAAGTCCTGATTGGCCAGAAGCAG